>RAHM01000182.1:1101848-1141327 GCA_003713295.1 Parotia lawesii
TGAACACATTTCTGTCTCCATCCCTCAGGTCACTGCTCAGGGCTGCAGGGCGGCTGAACACATTTCTGTCTCCATCCCTCAGGTCACTGCTCAGGCCTGCAGGGCTCCTCAACACATTTCTCTCTCCATCCCTCAGGACACTGCTCAGGCCTGCAGGGCTCCTCAACACATTTCTGTCTCCATCCCTCAGGTCACTGCTCAGGCCTGCAGGGCTCCTCAACACATTTCTCTCTCCAGCCCTCAGGGCACTGCTCAGGCCTGCAGGGCTCCTCAACACATTTCTGTCTCCATCCCTCAGGGCTCTGCTGAGGGCTGCAGGGCTCCTCAACACATTTCTCTCTCCATCCCTCAGGACACTGCTCAGGGCTGCAGGGCGGCTGAACACATTTCTGTCTCTCCAGCCCTCAGGGCACTGCTCAGGGCTGCAGGGCTGCTGAACACATTTCTSTCTCCAKCCCTCAGGRCACTGCTCAGGSCTGCAGGGCTGCTGAACACATTTCTCCTCACAGCCCGAGGGAAAGGCCCAAGCTCCAGGCTGTGGCTGCTGCCCTGGCTTTGCTCCCTTGCAGGTTTGGGCCAGTTGTGTTTCTGGCTGCCCTACAGACAGCTGTGACCCCATGTCAGATGCCTCTGTCCCCTCCYCTTCCCCAGATGAGCCACTGCATTTCACAGCCACCAACCAACAGATCTTCAATTAAGCCATTTCATTAAAAACAAATGCACTTCTACGCTGTCTCCCACAGCAAGTATCTCCTTTTGGTTTAGGATGTAACTGCTTCTCACTCACGTTGCAGGACTTCCTCCAATTTCCCATCTCTCACCCTTGCTATTCCTACCTGAGGAATCCCTGCTGTCTCTGTCCTTCCCACAAGACAACTTCCCTGCACTCCTTACTGGGTTTATTTTCCCCTCCTGTTTATCATTTCCAGTCCATCTGTGTTTTCTGAGGTGGGACAGTGGGAAGCCACAGTTCCCCCAAGTATTCATTACAAGAGTGTTATTAAGTAGCAGAACACCTTCTAATCTTCCAATTTCTTCTTAATCCTTTTCCTATTACTTTCTTACATTTTCAGTGTCTTTTCTTGTTAATCCTGTGCTCTTAGAGAGCCATCAGAACATCTTCCATATATTATCCGAGAGGTAACAGCTAATTTTAAAGCTGTACTTGGGTAAGAAAAGGATTTTTTCCTGACTATGCATTGCTTTGCACTTCTTGACGTTGTGCATTTAATTTTCTCATCACTCAATGAGATCCTTGAAGCCTGCTTTAGATTTTAGTAGTCTGAAAAACTCAGTGGGTTTCACCCTTTCAAAACTAAGTGGTTTTCACCTTCTTGCAGAACATTCCTGCAAGTGTTTAAGAGTACCAGTCCCAAAAATTGTGCTTGGTGATCTCAATATTAATATTGCTTCTTTGTGAAAACTCTCCACTTGTTCCTGACCTCTTTTGTTTGTTAAAAGATTAGTCCATGCAAAGGCTTTTCTTTTTGTTCTGAGGGAATTTATTTTCCTGAAGAGCCTTTGGTGAGATGTCAGAGGTTTGACATCTCCCATTACTGTGCACTTACATAATTTTAGCTGATACACTGATTCCTTTTAAGAGCTCTAGAAGATTTCACTTAGCCTTTCTGTGATGGCTGTATCTTCCCTTTTTGCTTTAACTTGCATTTTTCCAGAGAATTTTCTGCTCTCCTAAAGTTCGTGTCCTCATCTGCTTTTAGTGTTTGTTTGTTTATTTGTTTGGTTTTTTCCCCACCAGCTATTATGCCTAATGACATGGCTTAGGTTATTTTAAGCAAATATGGGATGCACAGAAGGAGCTAAATGGTGGCAATAGGAGACCTGTCATTGTAGTTTTTAAAGAGAAGCCAATTAATAAAYGCAGCTTTCAAAACAAGGCCTGAAAATACTATGGAATCTGACTGGAGTGAAAGCAGCAGAAAGTGGTTTAGGTCTGGCTGATTAAACAGAAGCATTAAATTCTCTGGATATGTCTGTGCACAACCTTACAGAGGAGGTGGTGATTTTTCATAGTTGCATTTATTCCATTTTTTGTAGCTGCTCACTGCTTCTCCAGTTTACAGCTGGAGCAGATATTGTTACATAACTGAGTTTGTCATTGTGTATGGATGGGATCTTCACACGGGAGCAATGAAAGGGCCTCTCTCTGTGCAAGATTTTCTGAACTTTCTTCAAGAGAATTAAATTTCTGAGCCAYGCATCCCGAAGGTATGGGCTCGCCATTTGTTGGAGTGACAGCTGTGACACTGATTGACTGCTGCTGGAAATGTGAAAATGAAAATGCTTGTGCTTGGTGGCTGTCTGGAGACAAGACCCAAACCCCTGACTTTGTGGTGTCACAAATACCCACATAAAGAGGAAAACAGGAGCTACAAAAGGAAGGGCATTATTTCTATTTTTAACCTCTTCCATTTTCYTTCTAAAAGCTGAGTGATAAGGGCCACGTTTCCCATGGCAAGCTCAGCACTTGCCTGACCATTTTCAGTCTCAGCCCTGCAGGGAGGGCAGTTTTTGCAAAGCACTGATTTCTGTTTATGATCAATCACAATCGTAAAAGCACTGCTGACCAATATGGAAAAATCCTACCAYGGTGTTCAATTTCCTGCATAATCCCCAATTTTATTTTTCTCCAGATGCATTAGATACAGTGCAGTAGAAATATCTGCTCCAACAAGGGAATTATGAGCAAGTTTAATRAATTGTAGATGTGAAGGGCAAGAAAGAACTCACACACTGGTACCTTACACAGRTAGGGATGCTGCTGTTGTTCTGTGCAGCAGATGCCTCCAGCAGCTGTAAATCAGCACATTTCAGCCCAAAAAACCCCTCTCTCCTCTGAGTGGTTACWCACAACTGCAGCATTTGTCCACTTTTAATTTCAAGCGGTTTTGGGTTTTTTTACTCAAAGACAGATTCATATCAATAGCCTCTAACTCAGCCTGAAGTTTTTTGCCATATTAYGGAATCATGGGATGCTTTGGGTTTGGAGGGTCCTTCAAAATGATCCAGTGCCTGCCCTGGGCAGGGACACCTTCCACTATCCCAGGCTGCTCCAAGCCCTGTCCAGCCTGGTCTCAGACACTGCCAGGGATCCAGGGACAGCCACAGCTTCTCTGGGCACCCTGTGCCAGGGTCTCCCCACCCTCACAGGGAAGGATTTCTCCCTAATTTCCAGTCTGAACCCACTCTCTATCAGTTTGAAGCCATTCCCCCTTGTCCCATCACATGCTCTCCTAAAAAGTCTCTCTCCATCTTTYTTGTAGCCCCTTCAGGCACTGGAAGGCCACAATGAGGTCACCCCTGGTCTCTTCTCCAGTCTGGACAACTCTCCCAGCAGAGCTGCTCCATCCCTCTGATCACCTTGGGGCCTCCTCTGGCCTCTCTCCAGCAGCTCCAGGTCCTCCCTGTGCTGGGACAGGGCTGGGGCAGCTCTGCAGGTGGGGTCTCACCTGAGCACAGGGGCACAGGGGCAGAATCCCAATCATCAGCACCCCAAGCCCTTTTCCCGGGGCTGCTCTGGAGCTGGCCATCCCCGGGCTGGATTGGTASAGCAGATGTAGCAGCAGAAGCCTGATTTATGAGCAGGCGGTGTTTGTAATGCACAGTCTCTGCAGCTGAAAGGTCCCTAAATATTGTTCTCACCAGGCTTTGTTCCTACAAATCGCTGTCTCTCCAAGTGGCATCAGTGTGGGAAGGCAGCTGGCAATATCATGTGAATCAGAGYGTGACTGCTGGCAAAATATTCCAAAAACAATGAGTGTCACTGGAGCCCTATAGATCGAGGGTTTCATCTGGGAGGTTTCTCAGCTTTTCTGGGAGAGCTGGGCTCTAGTCCTTGAGCTGTGTAGTCTTCATCTGTACCAAGGAAAGCTTCCAGATGTAAATACAGTTAGCTAAGGCTGTCTTCATGGCAAAGGGAAACCCCTGGAAAAGAGGCAGGAAGCACAAAGCAATGAGTGGGTGCAGCAGGGCGTGCTTTTAATTACAAGGTGCAGCCAAACCTCTGGGTCACCTGCTTTTCCCACAGGTCCAGGTGAGCATCCCTTTGTGCTCATGCAGGTCCTCCCCCAGACAGCCTGGCAGCTCAGATTCTTTCCATTGCTGCCCTTGTATAGCCCCTCATCTTCCAATTGTCTCATTTACCAGAAATGTCATTACAGAATTTGATTCCAGCTCCCCATGAAGGCAGGGAAATAAACAGCAAAAAACCAGAACTCGCTCCTGTTTTATCTATCAACGGTCTAATCTAAAAGTTTAACTGTAAACTTGGCTGTCTCCCACTGATGGCTGCACAATACAGTTAGGTAGGGGCAGTCTGTTCTTTCCAACACATAACTTGAATAAAAAGACTCTTTTGGTGCCCGCTTTGAGGGAAAACAGCAGCATGAAGTAAAAATGTGSGGCCTGTGTTTGTCGCAGGCGTGGTCTCTGCCACCTTCCATGTGTGGTGGTTGCTTTTAAGAAACACAGACCTCTAAAAAATCCCAAAGTGACTGCAGAGGTGAATTATGGAGAATGTTCTTTGTTCAGCTGCAGTGTAGCAATTTTTCTCCCCCCAGGGGAAAAGGGAGCATAGGACAGGTGACCAGGAAGGTGGGAGCAGCGTGTTCTGCCTCCAGGGACACTTTGGGTAGAGCATCACCCTGTTGATAATCATCTGCTGCCTCAGAGAACAGCCTGTTCCAGGCCTCTGGAGTCACCCCGACCCAGCAATTCTCTATGATTTCCTTTGTTCCAACAGGCCCCATACCAGGATACTTACAACTGGAACACAAGATTTGAGTTGGGCTCTTTCTGAGCCTTTGATTTTACTGGGAGGTGGGGAGGGAGGGAATCCTTTTGCTTTCAAGTGTAAAACAGAATCAGCACTTCGTATGTTTTGCTTGGATTGCTTTTTTAAAAATTGTCTTACACATAACTGGTGTTGAATCTTTTCCACTGAAAAAGGTAAACAGAATTGATTTTTCTCTTCATGCATATTTATCTTCAGAAAATCATTTATACATTCTCTAATTTGTGTTAATAGTAAAAGTCCTCAGATGTATTCTATCAATCTCTTTGAAGGCTGGTACATAATTTCCATTAGGAAAGCCTAAGAGGAATATAAAATAGACTTTTCTGAATATTTTTTTAACTAAATGAATAAAGACATAGATATAGATGTGACCATGCAAGATGCAGAACCTGTCCCTGAAGAAAACCAAAGCTAATACAAAAGTATATTGATTTGGGTTGGATGCCAGTTTTGCTCGGAGCAAAACCCCTGCTCATTAAAGTGGTTCCTCTGAAATAAAAGCAACAAAAATGTTGTGTGTTTTTACCTCTCTGTCCACCTTCCCACTCTTGTCCCGTGTTCCTCTCACCCAGTTTCCCCTCAAGAGGAGGCAGTGTGGCTGTGCCCACCTGAACCCTGGGCTTTTATTCTTTAACACAGCAGGCTGGCTGCTGATGGGATGCTCTGGGTCTGAGTGTGTCTCGTCAGGAAACCATAGAGCTGGGACAGCCCTTGCCCTGGGAGCTGGCTCTCACTGTGGATCTTTAATCTGATAAAAATTATCTCTCTGATCTTGCCATGAGTCTTTCCTGTTTGAGGAATTGAATAATGCGAGGTTAAACCAAGCWTGTTTAAAGGGCCACTGAGTGAACACAGTTTGCCTTCCCCTCTCTGACAATTTATTCTGCAGGGCAAATCATCGGAACTGTGCTCAGTCAGGACAGGTAAAGACTATTTCTGCTTTGTGACCAAAGATCCAAATTCCAAGATTCCCACGGAGATTCCCGGCAGTGCTGGTTCCACGATGCTTCCTTTGATAAGAACTGAATCTGTCTCTGAGTTCTGTTGTCTCTTGCTGTGTGACAGTGGTATCAGGAAACAGTTGAGAAGAAGGAATACATTTGTCCTTTAAGAAAAATCATCAACTGTTCCAAACTGGCTCTGTTTAAAAGCATGGCAGCTATTGAGATTTTTTCCYATGTGTTTTTATTTACACTGTGGGCTTTTGTCAGCAGCTACAGGTGGGTTTGCATTGTAGCTAAAAAATGTCATTGCTTGTCCTGACAGGATAACCTGAGTTATACAATTTAAATAATCATTAAAAACAAAGAAGCCACACACGCTTTCTCTCTCTGATAGGAACATTTGGAGAGGGAGAAGAAAGCTTGTGTTGGATACTGATCTCATTTGTGTGAGTGGAGTGACACTGAAGAAATAAGGCTGAGAAATGGAATTGTGCAATCYAATTTTTATAAAGAGATCATTGAAAATTCCTGCTATGATCAGTCTAATTAATGCTAATTATTTAARGCTTTTGGATGCAAATAGCCACGGGCAAGCCATCGGGTAGTATGTAAATACTTGAGAAGGAAAGATGTGAAAGATATGGATTTATTTCACGCATTCATGAAAGCTTATTAAGGATATGGCAATGTTGTCAAATACTTGTTAAGCACTTAAATTTTATCTGAGTTTGGAATCCTCAGGCAAACCAGGCAAAGTGTTCTGTCTCCYTCTTTGGGATTATTCAGTATTCCGTATGCTGACCTCTGCAGAAATTCAGCGGAACAGAGATAAAAATCAAATTTTCTTTCTCTTTCAAACTCCTTGACATCCATTTAGTCATCTTTTGAAATGATGAAAAGAAATGAAAAGACCTACYAAATCTGTAAATCCCTTTCCAAGCACTGCTGGTCTGCAGTGACATTGTGCCAGAGCAGGTGGGAAGGAGGGCCACAGCAGAAGCATTTCCCACAACAAAATGTGGATTTCTGTTTAGAAAGTTTAGAACCAGGTTTGAAAGCTACTTCTGTAGCATTTGGTTTTAATAATCTTYATTTATTATTACTTTCAGGAGAATCAGTAGGAGATTTCCATAGTTAAGGCCTTCGTGGTCATGGATCGTGTTATCAGAGCTTTCCCAATCAATGAAAAATGGAAATGCAATTGTTGGCAATTTCTCAGAGAGGAAAGGAAATCTGAAGAAAGGAAGACTGGAATGCTGTATGTCCACTGAGTAATGACCTTGGAAAATTCATTTGTGTCTTATACTTTGGCTTTCCATTTGCAAAGGCAGATACTGACTCCGTTCTCTACCTCCTAATCATCAGATTGCAAGTCACGAGCTCATTTTGTATTTTTGGGCCATGCCCAGTGTGGAAATCCAGGACCAGCTGCAGTCCCTCCATCCAGCACAAACAATCCYCTTTGAAAGACCCTCATTCCCTGATTCCCTGCTCATTCCCTGGGTAGTTTTGGAGCCAGCACAGGCAGGGAGTGTTTCTGCAGGCATCTTTAGGAGCAGACACGTCAGTCCTGACCTGGGGAATCTCCTTGCTGTGTTTGAGCAGTGGATTAAGGCTGTAAATGCCCTGTGGCTTGGAGTGGCAGGGAAGCAATCCCATATTGCATCGCTGTGGGGCTCGGGATTGCTCAGCCACACGTTGAATCCCCACACACTCCGGAGGAGTTGGGCTGTTGTCTCAGGGACATCTGGTGATAGATCACTGAAATCTGCTCATTGTGCTTTATGTGGGTTCATTCCTGACAGATCTTATTAAAATAAAATAAACTCCAAAGTATTCCTGCCAGTGATTTCTTGCCTTTGCCTTGTTTTCAGGTTTTCCCATAAGTGTAGCTTTGCCCTGTGCTGCACAATAGATGTTCTGAGATCACCCACACTGAGCTTTTTGGAATCCTGCAATTACCAAGTCTTTCACTAATTTTCATCATTTCTATCAAACTATTTATCTTTTGCTTATCAGGTAGTTGGGGTTTTCTACTGACTTATGAGGAAATATTTATGTTTTACAGAGACACTGAAATTACCTGGGAGAATGAAAGGAACAGCTTTAATGTACTCCATCAAAAGTGTATTTGTCTCTAGGATTGTCGGTGRCATGCGTGAGGAACTGCCAGAAACAGAAAAGGTGGAATACTTAGGATAATCACTCTGAAATACTGAGCCTGTATTTTAATTTAGGTGCTTGGACAACCAGTAAGATCAATCCATAGCTAACAAAACTTATAGGTCACATTTTCCCAGAAAATTTCCTTACAATTCACTTTTTCTATTATTATTATTATTATTTTAATCTCCCACTTCAAGTGCAGAAAGAATCCCAGTAAAAAGATTATTACAAACCTCGCTGTTTTCTGCTCCAAGTGTGAAGGGCAACACTTCCACATTTCCTCCCCTACCACAAGCACATAACAGCATTCCCAGTTCTGAGTGTGCTGTGGGTGGTGGGAGTGTGGACAGGGCGTGAGAGGGAAAACAACCTGTGTGTGCCAGAGGCCAGCCAGGCTACTTAATACACACAGCAGAGAGGGTTTAAATGGATTTTACTGCCTGACTGAGGTACTGAAAACACAGCAGAACAATGAGGGATGCATTTGATGACAGAAAGGTTTGGCAGAATAAACCTTGATTGCCGGTGATGCATGAAATCTGTAGTTTAGTTTTGTAGCAGTGACAGCACTGTTTAAAGATTATTCTCCATCTTACTCAGACCCTACTCCTATCATTGTTTAGAGTTTCCTGCAGTCATAAAGTTCTTTTCCTCTCCCAGCACTGATGTGCAGGCATACCCTTCCTCTTTTTAGAGACTTCCTGTTGCAATATAACCTGAGCCAGGTGAGAACCCAGGGTGAAGGGGTTTTCACCTCTGTGAAAAACTGAACGTGGTGGCACTCTACAGAAGCAGTTTCACACCTGATTATTGCAATCAAATACACAAACAACTTCTGGGCATAACTTATTCTTGTTTCACCTTGCCAGCTACCAAGGTACCAAAATTTTTAATAGTTATCCTTCTTAATTTCACTGGCTAAACTCCAGATATTTGTGTTTTCCCTGACAAAAGGGCACCTGTACAGCATGCTCTGTGCTGCTGCTGACTGTTATCCATCAGCATCCTGTCATGACTCAGTCTTTCTAGCTCCATTCAGAGCAATATTCTGCTGGGTCATCTTTTACTGATGCATGTGAGCAATGTTCAAAATAATAAATGGAAACTGATTCTTAAAGTGCAGAGCCAGACTGAGTGAGACACAGAGTGAATGGCAATGAGCAGTGGTCATAGAATGTCCCTCCAAGGGAAATCAGAGCAGCAGCAGTGGGCTTTTAGCTTAGTGCAACATTTGCTGAAGTCAGACTGCCTCTGGCTCAGAGAAAATGAAAGTGCCATTATTGGCCTTCAGGAGAATGCTGGAGCAGTGTGTGTGCTGTTCCTTTGGAGAGTATTTGCTTCGCATCTGACACACACATTAAGAACCAAGAGTAAATACTCAGATATCTTAATTATCTTGCTGCCTTTATTATGCTGTGCTTGGTTTTCATCCTGGGAAGCCATACGTGAAAGGCTTGCAGGATCAGCCAGACAGAAAGTCTGGTTTGCCCTCCTAGAAACAAAACAGAAATCACTTCTAAAGCAGAGGCCAGCCCGAAGCAGGRTTCTGGCGTGGCAGCCTTTGACAATACTGATACTGCAGCATCAATTCACAGTGCACACAGCTTTTATTTATAGTTAGCAAATATGTGCACCCTTGAGCCTCATCTAACCTTTCAAGAATAGGTTAAAATTAGAAGTCACTGGTGGAGGGCTCATCTGTTAAAAAAGCAAGAAGCTGAGCTGCTTTTGGGTTTGCACTCCCTTCTCTGCAGGCAGTGAGATGCCGGCTTCTTACGTTAGCAACACAAATCCCATTTGCATTAATAATGCCACAGTCGATGCAGTGAAGTAAAAGACGCAATTAAATTTCCCTCAACAGACACAGAGCAGGTTGTAAAGTGCTAAAAAGTAAATCTGGCAAATGAAGTGCCCAGATGAGCAAACCCAGTGCCGACATAGAGAGGGGGTTCCTGGGAAAATCAGGTTTCACTTGTGATAATTCAATGTCTGATTTAGGAGATCTTTCCTGTAGAATGGTAGGCAAAACTATTTCATCATATAATTAATCCTATCTGACATTAGTTGTCTGAGAATTGTCCTACGCAGGTAACAAGAAAGACAATACTGAAATAAGGATTTCCTAACAATCTTCCCTCGGCAACTCCTAAATTATTTCTGATGCTCTGAGCCTTCCTCAGTCTAGACTTGCACTTTAGCTGCTGTCACAGAACCTTTCAAGACAAAAAAAACCCCAAAACAACACCCCCTGCTCTAATCTAGAAAGGATGGGGTTTGCCTAATTAGCAATAAACTGATTTTTAATCAGCGTAGTTGAAAAAATTGTAACAGAACTTTGATGTGAACTAACTACTGCAGTAGATCTGCTGGTCTTTGACTCTCTGTGATAAAAGACTGCTATGGCATTTCGTTGATATCTAGAAGATTTTGGTAATGATCCCAAGAAGTCATTAAGTAAACTTTAAAGAAGACTAGACTAGACTAGACTAGAAAATTGTGGTGTCTCTGGTTTGAAGGTTTCACTTGTTATCATTCCTAAAATTAGCCAGGGAGTTTTAATTCATTTTGATGTTACTTTAGCTTATTTTATTTGTAGTGAAATCGAGAAAAATGTGTCTTATACAGGAAATTAACTTCTCAGACTCTGGAGCAAAACTGTGTCTGTCGACATCTGACACTCYCTGAGTTTTATGCCACTATTCAGGCTGGATGTAGATTCAAATTTGAACATGCAGTATCTCCACAGTTAGGACTGTAACAGACCACTAGTTTCACATGGCAGAGCAGAACTCCATCCCTTTCATGTTATTGAAATCCAAAGAATCTTCTTGACCAACAAATATTTTCCTTCATGTATTTCTCACACTCCTTTATCTGTTGGACACAGCAGAACAACCGTCCTCGGTGTTGTTTAACTTTCTGTCTCCTCTTCAGAGTCAGGAAATTTGCAGAGGTGACGCTAAAGCTGAAAGTGAGCTGAGAAGGGAACAGGAATGGTCTGCAACAGGAATATTCTGCAGCAGCACTGAAAATCCAGCTCTGTGTTCATCTAGAGCCACCCTGACCCCTGGCAGGGAGAATATCACACTTCCAACTCTGTGCACTGCTCCTTGCTCCTCTCTCCCCTCAAAGTTGCGTTGAATTCCCTGCATTTAAAGATACAACCCAAGCTTTATATCTCGTTTTGTGCACAGAACTTCTCAGTTGGTGATTAAGCAGCCATTTAATTTGCAGCGAGCAGTTTGTCTTCCAGAAAAGACAAAGCAAGGAAGACTTGTTTGTTAATGACATTGTCTCACTGTTGGGGTTTTGTTGCTGTTTTGTTCTCTCATTCTTCTTAATAGGCAGCAAGGGAACTGAAACTAAGTTGTTCCTGGTGTGCAGGGAGTGTTTGGGATAGGATCCACCAAAAGCTTTGCATTTTAATCTGTCTTATGTTTTCAGAAGAGACCAAAGAATTTTCTGAGGCTCCATAATCCCCTCTATTGCTGCATATTTTGCCGTACCATTTAAATCTAGAGCATTTTCAGACCATCTGGAGCAAATCTGTGTGCAAAAGAAAAATGGAAAAAAACTCCATGTTCCTTATGGAAATCTATTCCGTGAGCCCCTCCTCTGAGCGAGGCTCTCAGGTTTTCGTCGTGTTTTTCTCAGGATGGATGGAACTCTGCTGCTTATGTAACAAAGCGACGAGTTTGCCTTTTAGAATCAAAAGTAGGGTAACTAAGCAACAAAAATCGTCCTTGCCCTGAACACAAATTGCTTTCTGATAGTTAGGATGCTAACACCAATACTTTCGAGAACTAAACACTGTGAGCAAGCAGCTTTCAGCCTTCTCATTCTCATTACGTTGTTCTAGCAATGCTCAAATGTTTTTAAATCCTTTCTTCCTGTGTGGGGAGAAGCTACGGTCCAGCTCTTTACTCTAACCCACACAACTTCCAACTAAATGCTGCTGTCTGCCCCAGGATCCTGGCTTGGTGTGTTTATGTGTAAATCAGGATACAGGCTGAAGGCACTTTGGTTGAGTAGAATTTCATTCCATTCATTCAGATTTGTTGATACCCTCCCAGTGCTGGCCTTCAAACACTTAATGTGAAGTTTTAAGCCCAGGTTTGCTGACGCCTCAGCTGAGCTGCCGGGTGCTTGGCCCAGTGGTCATCTCCAGACAGGGGCTTTTAATGAGCCAAGAGCTCTCACAAAACTTCATGTGGTTATCCACACACAGAACACAGGACAGGGCAAGCCTCGGCTGGAAGTGCCACCTCGGGACACATGAGCATTATGACACTTCTGACATGGCAACGTGTGCTGAATGTGATAAAGGAATTCAGTCTAAAGATACCATTAAAAAAAAAAATAGAGACTATTGTAGTCAAATTTCGAACCACAGGCTTTTTAGGGACCACAAATGGCAAAAGGGACTTTATCAACTGTGGAGGATGACAATTTCCAGGCTTATTTCAATGTAGACTTTTCAATATTTAAGTTATTACAATTTCTGTTCGTGTAAACAAAGGCTTAAATAGGAAAGAGGACTGGCATGGCCACAGAAGACAAGAGCAGCAATGGGGAGTCAACAAGGCCGTGAGGAATTTTGACATAGCCCTTGTTTCCTCTGGGGTGGAGGAGCATGGATGCAAAATTTGGAAATGCAAAGTTTGTTTCCTTCTCTTCAGGACACTCTCTGTCAGCTGGGGGCCGTGCCTGTGCCCCAGCCAGAAATTTGGTGCTGTAAATACACTCGTACACTGATATTGAGAGCTCTGGGTAAGGAAACTGTATCTCGATATGGAGGGAAGGTTGTCAGATAAGTACATGCTGGAAATCAGCACTGAAGAAATTAACAAAAACAGGAATTAAGGAGAGGATAACCAAGAAAACCTGAACAAAAAGAGAGGATGTGATCAGCAAAGAGTAGTCTGGCAAGTGGCCAGAGAGAAAATATCTGAAATAAAAAAACACTGCATAGAGCAGCAGGAGGCAGAGGTACCCATCAGAATGGAAAGAGGGTTATCCACAATTCCCAGTATCTGGGGACTGGGGCAGAGAAGCTGAAGGATAAATGCCAGATGTGGAAAATCCTGAACACAAGGAGCAGGAGAAGGCCTGTTGCAGAAACACGACTGAGTGGGGAGCTGCGTCTGCAGACCCGAGGGAGGGAGAGCATTCTGGGGTTTTGTATCCACGCAAGCTTGGGCAGGACTAAAATCACATCAAAGCTGCAGCAAAGAAAGAGGGTTTGCAGGAAAAGTTATTAAGAGGATGAGATCCTGACCAAACTCTGCCATTTGCTGTGTTGCACTGATGTCAAAGGGAGGAGGGAATGAGGTGAGTTTAGAGCAGCAAAATCCCCATGTCTGGGACAGTGGGAGCAGGGCTGGGAGCAGAGGGTGGGAGTTGGATGATAAGCAATGGAAGGTGAGCTGAGTATAGAGGAGAGAGGGATTTACTGTCTCGCTGGATCCAGTAGTTTTGGGATTTACAATTCCCTTCCTCTCAATTTGTGCTTTCCATTTGTCACATGACGCGTGTGAGTCTGTTCCTGACCAAAGCACTTTCACTGCACCCTTCTATCTGACAGAACTGCCGAACCTCTCTGGGCAATGACAATTCGAGATCTTGGGAGGAATAACAAGAAATGGGATTGGATTTATCAGGATGGAAGCAAATAGTTACATTTAACTGCATTACTACATCAATACTCCGCTGAATTTTCAGTACAGTGTGTTTTAAAATTGACATCTTCATCAGTTCTGAACGAGTCCATGCAAAGCCATTAGAGGTTATTAAAGTACGATTTCCCAAACTACCAGGAAGATGGCAAAACTAAAATCCAGGGCATGATCATGCTTCAGCCCCTCGGTGCCTCAGTGAAACCGGTACCAGTTCCTCCTCCCAGGGATCCTGAATTCCTTAATTAGTGCTTTCAGTGCTGAGTGATTTGGGTAGGCTTGTTATGCAATTAAAAAAGTATGAATTTAGCATTAATATTGCCCCTGGAACTTTACAGGTTTTCCTGAGTTTTTCCTTTCTCTGTATTCTGGTTGCACTGCACAGATTTCCACAGTTAAGCTCAGTTTCCTGTGTTGTGCTACTCAAGAACAACTCAAGATCTCTTGCTTTGCTTTTCATTAAGAAATTGATTGCTTTACTGAGACTAACAGAAAAACATTCTTTTAGCAGTTTAAGATAAATCCATTGTACTCGAGTATAAGTAAAAGGCATTTTCATTTGTCGTTTCCTTATGGCAAAACCCCCGTAATTCTTTTCCATTTCATAAATTCATTGAGTAGAGATGTGAGGGAGGCACAGATGAGAACTTTTATCACAGCTCTCAGGAACTTTCCCTTTCCCTCTCAGGAACGAGTGTTTCTGAGGGCTTCCACTTGCAGAGGGCTCATCCACACAGTGAATATTTTCTGAAAGTAAACTGAATTACATTCAAATGCAGCATGGGATGGAGCTATTGGGAAGCTTTCGTGGTTGTGTTTCACAGGCTCTGCAGAGACCTGAGCCTCTGTGGAGAACGGCTCTTCTGGGCTGTGTGGGACGGGAGCACCCAGTGCCTTTGTAGATAAAGGAGAAACAGACGATATTTCTAATTCCTCTGCAGTCACCTTGCGCTCCTCTCACTGTCTCTGAAGAAGGAAGGGATGGGACTGTGTTGATTTGTCAATGATTTTGTGGTCCCAAACTTTCCAGAGTGTAACTTTCCCGCGTGCAGCCTCTCCCTGGGCTCTCCCAGGCGTTTGCAGCTCTCTGGGGCTCCCAGCCCCGCACACCTTCAGAGTTAAACCAGCACATTGTGCATTTTTGGAGTGTTTCCTCCTTCATTCACTTCTTCTAAATAAACTTTGCGTGTTAGACACTTGCTGAGAGGAAAACTGCCACGAAATAGATTGGGAGTGCAACTGGTAGACACCGAACGGGATTTAATGGAAATTAAATATTTACAGAAGCTGATAGCTCTGCAGGTTTCTCTGCACAGTGCTGGGGACAGAAATCCTCTCCTGGCTGGCCTGGCCCCAGCAGAGTGCTTAAGGCACAGGGGGAGGTTCCTGAGGTGGGTGAGGTTAGGGATGTGTGTTTAAGTGCTTTGCTGGACTCCAGCCCTGCAAACACTCTGCTTTCATTTCCATTCCCTTCTCAGTGTTTATTTTTATGTAAGGATATGAATCTTCACGGGTTCATTGCCTCAGACTGTGACACCAGTGAGAGACAGTATCAATCTGTAAGTATCAATCAATACTTACACACTGAAATGAAGGCTGGGGTTTTTTTTAATTTATTTAATAAATATTTAACAACTGCCCTTAAGACTCACTAAACCTCTTCCATTCGTAATAAATTACCTCCAAAAGCAAATTTACTTTTGGGCTAATGGGAACCAGTGTGTTCTGTTCTGTGATCAGTTTCATGGAGAAAAATAAATAAATTTGAAAGCTTACCTGAGTCCCTTTCAACCACCTGAGCCTGTGGAGCTGCTTCAAGGGGAAATTGGTTCTGGGACGAGCTATTTTATTTAAATGTCTGCTTATGAGACAAAAGGTGTGAGATGTGAGTAAAGTCTCTGTCCATGCTTGGATGCCACTATAAAACAGAGTTTCTTTATTTAGCCCCTTTGGTGAAGACAGTAAATCAAAATACTGATTAATACTAAGTCATTCTCTATCAAAGCCTAATTGGATCAAAAGAATTACCTTTAGTGAAACTATTATTAAATTAATAATTTATTTTGAGCAATGACCAAAATAGGAATTAATAATTTACACAACTAATTGAAATGCTGAAAATTCAAATTTTATTTTTGAAAAAGCAACAGCACCGCCAATAAACATCCCGCCAGGAGTATGAAAATCAGTGTGTTACAAAAAAATGAGATACTTAAATAGTGTTTATAATAATATAATAATGTATTTAAATAAGATCATGAGACAGTCCACAGGACAACATTTACAGTTTTGGGTTGGGTGGTTTGGGGGCTTTTTTGGTTTTGTGGGGTTTCAGAGGGAGTTTGAAACTTAAAGAACTTTTTGTTTGTTTTTTTTTTTTTTTTATGCTTAAACGTGTTCAAATATCTTTTTTTTCCTTTACATTCCATGTTACTGGGTGCTAATTTTGCATAATCATAATATTGAACGGTCTGAGTGTCAATAACTCCCCGGGGTTTTTCTCCCCTGGCAGTAATTGACAAAACTTTCAAGCTGTTTTAAGTCTAGACTTAATTCCACAAGTTTTCAGTGGGGCAAAGCCTTCTTTAACCACTCAGGTCCTGGATAAATACTTTATACTTGCTTCAGACCACCTATGTAAAAATGAGGTTATTCAATGCAGCAGCCATAGTAGAGTTCTAACAGGGGGGCCACAAAAAGAGGGTGAAATAATAATGCAGTTTGGACTGGAATTGCTGCCAGGGGAGTCCTGAGAAGCTGTGAAAAGAGAGAATTAATCCCTTTGGGGGTAAACTGATGGATGGAGGGAAGAGTGACTACAGAGGTCATGATGTTTTCTGCTTTGATGGACAGAATGATGACAGAGAAACCAGGTTTGTCAAGAAGGAGGCAGGTTGTGCAGGAGTCAGATGTGTTATATTAGGGACCAGAGATCTTTGATGGGTGATGATTTATTTATTTATCCTACCCATTTCTGACTATGCTGAGTTGAAGGATGCTCTTAGATAAGCATCAGCGCTGAAGCTCACTTTGAATCAAAGCTCAAATATAAAACAAAAAAGCCCTAAGAATGTAAGGACTCAGTGTCAGCCTGGATGGTTTCTTGTGTCTAAAATGAAGGTGTTGCCTGATTTGCTAAATTCAGTCTGCGTTCTCTCTTACAGTAGCACAGTTGAAAAATAATGCTAAAATCTTTAAAGACAGGTGACCTTGTCTCACTTGTTTTGACAGCAGGGAAAGGATGTGACTGCAGAGGGTGTGCAGGTCTGCTCAGCTGTGATTGCAAAACTTTCAGTTTATATTGCTAAAGCTTAAAATAAATTGGTTTAAATCATCCTCAGGTAAGTGAATGAAGAAAAAACACCTGTAGGATAAAGCTGCATTTAAGCCCGGAGCTTGGATTGCTTTCATTACACATGCAATTAAAATTGTCAGCACTACTCTCTTGAATGGGGAGGATAAAATATTGAAAATAGAGATGGGATAGAAGTTAACAGGAGAGTTATTGCAAAGGTGGTTTTTAATGTTTCAGCACTTGTTTACTCATTTCTTATAAAATGAGAAATTGAAATAAAAAGCTCTGAAAGGCCAGAGTCGACTCAGCGTGAAAGAACACAGCAACTTGAAATAATTAAAACAACATTTTCTGAAAGATAAAATGAAAACATGAAAATGAACTGCAAAGTATTTTATGATATTAAAAACCTCCTATTATTTAAAATCATGCCTGTGAACTTTTCCCCATGAGGATTGCATACCAAAAGTGAATTCCACTTTACAAGATCTAATTGAAGTCACAGCACTGCATTTTCAGGGACTTTTTGTTTGGCACGAGATGCATCCAACAGAAAAAATAACAGCATTTGGTTATTTTGGGCCTGTTGTGGAGGACAGGGAGGGGAATTACTGAGTGAGCAAAACCTCTAAAGAAGATTGTACTTTAAGGTTGCACTGTGCCGGCTCCTGACCTGCTGGGAAGGATGATGGGGAGAGGTTTCCCCCTCTCATCCTCCTCGAGGCTGTGTTTGCCTGAGATGTCTGCAAAGTCCATGGCTTTTAATCAAGTTAATGGGGTTTCAAGCAGTCTGAGTGCTGCATTTTCAGTGGAACTCCTCATTTTCAGTGGAATTCCTTTCCGTAGGGTGCATTTTTACTGCTGTGCAGTGCACTTGGAGCCTCTCACCTCCCTCATGGCTCTCTAACCATGCCCGTGCTTTATTTACGTGTGTCTGTGCAAACCCACTGTCCTCTGAAGGAGTTCCAACATGAAATCCCATAAACCTGCCTGAAAATGGAAGACAAAGGCACGGAACACCGATTTTATCTCATTTTTGCTGCGTGGCTCCTCTGGCTTCTCAGACTGCACAGCTGCAGGTTCAGCCACCGAGCACCCAGCCAGGGGGAAGGGATCCCTGTCCCTGGGATCTGGGAGCAGGCACGCTCTGAGTGTGCTGCAGCTTTCATCCCTGCTGTTCCTTTATCTCAGCCAGTGACTCATACTGCAGTGCAACCAGAGGCATCCCATCTGCACCACCCATCAGCTTATTATTTAGGGCAAAGGAATTGTTGTTGGCATCTTAAAATACCCCACCGAGTCCTTCAGGCCTCGTTTGTGAAACATTGGGATTTTTTCCTTTGAACCAAATCTCTTCAGCTTAAATCAGCTTAATATGTCCATGAAATCCCCCTGGCTCTCTTTATTAATGTTATTTCTAATAATATGTATTTTTGTTCTGCTGCTTTTGTAACAGCTGGCAGGGTGTGTGTTTGCAGCCCCAAACCTTGTCTGAAGGAACACGTCTACAGTATCAGAGGATGAAGATAAAGAGCCCTGGAACCTTGCAGAACTTTCCAGGCTGCCTTCAGACCAAGATTTGCTGATGGAATTTATTGCCAGAAGTAGAAAAGGGTTTTCAGGACTGGTTGGTTAAGAGCAGACATTGGGGTATTTGGACCAAGTGTAGCAGTGAGCTTCCTACGGAAACTAAAAAGTGCCTTTTTCCTCCCCTCTTGATTTCTGTGTAAAAATAATTCTTTAAACTTAAGTTGAACTTAGTTTGTTTCTATTTTTCCTGGTCGTTGAATGTGTGAAAGCTGATTTTCTTATAAAATACATCTTTTCAGTGTGACTTCTCCTCGTTTGTGACAAGGTTATCCCCAGTCTGTTCGGTTAGTTTATTGTGCTGGTATCTGCAGGCTGTAATTAAAGGGGTTTCAGAACTAATCACTATTCTAGATATTTTGTTTTTTAATGTTAACACACAACAGGAGAGCAGAGCCAGCACAGGGGAGCAAGCAAGGCAAGAGCAGACAGAGTAGCAGATCTGTGAGCTGTTCACACAAATTGTATTGTCCGATGTGTTCCTGCAGCCCTTCAGGAATGTTCTGCTTTCAGATATATTCACCAATACCCGGTTCAAGCAAATCCACCTCTCAGGACAAGATGCATTTTGCAGGGATTGGATTTCAGGATGTCCAGCTTCATTACAGGAAGGTTCTGCTGCAATGCTGAGGCGTTTTTTTGCTTTTTACCTGCCACTAAACCCCTGTGACTGGCCCAGAAATACACTGTCAGTCTGCATGTTTCTACCAAGAAAGTTTTATTCCATTACCTCTTAAATGCTCTTTAATACCTGTGGAACCATTGCCATAGGACCCAGCCTTGCTTTCTTATTAATGAAGCAAATTGGAGCAGGTTTTGATGTGTGTCTGCCCTAAGTTATGCTGTGTGTCTGGAGAAACCTGTGAAGATTTCAGTTTAGATCCAATACATCAGCAAAGCTGGGATTCGAGTCCAGTTAGAAATTGCAGGTGCAGCAGCAGCCAGGGTGGTGCTGCCCCAGCCTGGTGCTGCACTTTGTGTCTGTCTGTCTGTCTGTCTGTCTGTCAGCAGAGCACGCAGCAATTAAAAGAACAAAACCAGGGAATTTGCACACACACATCTGCGCAGGTAACTTTCTTCCCAAAGGCCCTACACAGCTTAATCCTCTTCAACCTCAGAGATGGTTTAAGATTTGCATCGTTTTCATCAGTGTTTGATGTGTGGCCCTGGAAATGATTGGGGAATTCAGCAAAACGCAGCTTTTGGCAGCCTCGGAGAGCAAAGCAGAAACACTTCCCTGTGCTGTGAGTCAGGACACAAAGATCTGTTCCTCCCAGCTATTTGCTTTTACCAGGGCTGAGTTGTTTCACATCCCAGAACTCTGGGCACTGTTTGTGAGGCCCCTCGGTGAATTTGCCGTCCCTCTGATAGGAGAGAGCTCCATGGCTGGGAGACACTGCAGGGTTTGTGTGTTTAACCACAACCAAAGTGCTCCAGGCGTGCTACAGCTGCCACGTGAGCCCATTTCAGTGCTCAGAATGATGCAGAACTACAGCGATGCAGCCACCTAAAATACAAATGCAAGTGAAATAGCAATCCATTATCAGAGGTCCAGAGCTCTCACAGAATGTGAAGGAATGATGGAGAAACAGCTGCTGAAAACACAGATATTGCTTAGTACTCCTGGTGAATGACTACTCCAGACTATAACCCTACAGTAATAATGATCTATCAAATCTGGGAAGGGTTTTGTGTGCTGCAGGCTGCTACCACGCAGGCCAGGTGACTCAGATGACCAAACTCATCATCCTATTTTCTCCTTTTTTTCTTTTCTCCCCAAGGGCTATAAATCAGAGCTATTTCTGAGCCTTCAGACTCATTACTGGACAAAACACAAGGCTCTGCTAGCTCATTAATGAACTGAGGGCTGAGAGAGCACCCAGTACAGGATTCCTGGAGACAGACACATCAGATTTAAGGGTTAATTTGCTGCACAAAGCCAGCACTGACTGAAACTCTGACAGTGTGCAGCACACTGCTCTATTTTTGTGACTTAACCTTTCCTGCTCTGCGTCTGTTAATCAGCTCTTTTTTATGCACATGATATTAATGTTTACAAAGATAACGTCTATAAAGATATTCATGAATGACCTTGGTTCTCACAGCGCAAGATTTTTGGGTGCTGTTTTTAGTCCCATTCCTTGATGGTGCTGCCCTCACCTCCCGGATGAGGCTCTCTGATCTCTCTGCTTCCCACTGAGACGGGCCTGTCGCTCCAATGGAGTGACTCAGCTGAGCTGAATTATTGACTCTTCCGCCTGAATTTGAATATTTTGCCTGTATATGGAACTAAAACACAGGATATTCTGTAAAAATATACTCACGAGGAAACCCATGTTAATGGCAATTAAAGTTAGCGAATCACTTTCAGGCACTCTGCCAAATTCTATGATAAATCAAGATTTCTTGCAAGGTGTAAGCCCCTGACTTTTCCTGTCAGCCTCATTGCCTTATATTTACTATTAATAGTTATCCATGGATTTGGGTATGGGAAGAAGCATCTTATGGAAAGCACTCTGAGCCCCTGACAGGAAGTTAAAATTGCTGTGCATATAGGACAAATCATATTATTCTAGAAACAAAAAATTCAGGCACTGAAATAAAAAAATCTCCCTCAGAGCTTTCCTAGTTGGCCAAAAGTGATGCTCCCTCACAGCTGATTATCACTCAGGATTGCTGCTGTGGAGGAACCCCCCGTGTTTGCACAACCAGTGCCCTGTGTGCTGGAGAGACAGCAGCTGCTTCTGGAGGAGGCACTTCTCTTATCCCAGTGTTCTCCTGGAAGAGCTCCTGCCAGCTGTCAAAATTATTTATTTACTTATTTACTGGGGCAGGGAAACGAGTACAACTTGGGCATCTCTCCTGGTCCTAGCAGATGGCAGAGGGAGAGGCTCACCTTTGGAGCGATGCCCGTGTTTCTAGAACAGAGAAAACAGCAGTGAAATAGAATAAACGCATTTAGCATGAGTACTGAAACCTTGTTTTAAGGGCTCTTATCTCGTCTCTCATTTCCCATCCCATGGCATTTCACATTTTTCCTCCATGCTCTGCTTTGACTTTCACTCATAAGCTGGAACTGTTACTCTGTGAAGGGGCAGGAAAAATTAAGGGTTTTTCATCCCAGACTGCTGAAAAGTGCTTTGTGTTCAGATCTAAAGGTGTGAAAGGGAGCAGCTGAGAAGGAACTACAGCCAAGCAAAGGTCAGTGACTGATTGTGGAACTCCCACACAGATAAGGTTTGCAGAGATCCATAACCTATTTTATTATTTTAAAAAAGCTTTAATATTAATCCCTGTAAGCAGGAACAATGGAACCTAGTTTATGGACTTTATGCAGGAGTTTTGTTTTCTTTCACACTGGAAATAACAGGAATAGCACTTCTGTAAGGAGTGGGAAAGGTGATTATCGCACCAGTTTTAACAAGTCTTGTAGCATTTCTGAGTGTCAGATGCCAGAGATTAGCTCTCGTTCCCTTTCAGCTCTGTAAAAGAACCAAAATTAATCTCCAGACTCTAAAATTGCTCCGAGAAACTGAGTGCTTAAAGCACAATCACCCTCAGAGTAATTTGAACATACAACAAAATAGCTATTACATATCAAAACTTTGAAATCTTCCCGATTCGCTGAGACATTCGAATTTTCATAAGGACCTAAACCTTCTCTTCTGTCCTGTACCTTCATCTTTTAGCCCAATTGATCTCCAAGAGCATGTTGGAAAGGAGATTTCTTCCCATTTTCCTCCATTCACGGGCTCTGAGTATTGCACTTAATGAGACAGATAAAATTTCAAAACCGATGTGACAGTTTTAAGAGTAATTACAGCACATTAGCAACAACTGCTTTATGATTTCAACTCCCAGCCTCATACAAACATGCCACTGTGATGCACCAATCTTCGTGACAACCCCCAAGCGCGCTGGGGAGATCGGTATCCACATTTTGTGCAGCTGTCTCCAGGTATTTTTAACTGGGAACACCGTGCAGATCGGCTTGCAGGAAGCATTCAGCCTTGTGTTTTACGTCCAGCTGATCATTGGTTGGGTTCTACACCCAAGGGCAGAATGGAACATGTGCTTAGGGTTGTGCTGCACCATTGCTCAGGCTGGGATTAGCCCAGCAAGCCTGGGCTGGAACAGAGGCCGTTCTCAATGGTCTGGGGAAATTAGAACCCTCTGAAACTGTCTGCTCTCTGATCAGGGGGCAGCTAAAGCAGCTGCACTGCTTCAGATGGTCACAGATCGATGGTGGTGTGGCCACAGGAGTGTTCCAGGGCACAACGGCTTCGCTCCATGCGGAACTTACCGCAGAAGAGTCTGTACAATGTTAAATTTCCGAATTATTCTGCTTAAACACAAAATGGAAATCACCTGCTAACAGCAAATAAGTTGCCTTTTATTGTGCAGTCTCTTGCACAGATTTAATCAAGGATTTAGCCCAAAGCCATCAGCACGTGCTCAGCTCCAGGGCAAGAGGAGTGTCCCTTCTCTTGGCCTTACTCTGGGTATGCGTGAGGACATCCAGGTTTTAAATCTCTGTAAAGGAGAATCCCTGCAAATTCTGTGTATTTGTAGAAAGAGACGAGGAGCCTTTTTTGGCTGCTCCCTGAAATCAGCTTCTCCAATTCACACAACTCTAATGGGCAACAAACTCTTTCCCAGCAAATACACAATGCTAAACTTGTTCTTTTTATTTTCAGATCATTTGCACGCTTAATTTTTTTTTGTTTTGCTGGGTTAAAAATTCTTCAAGTTTTCCTTGCATAACAACTGGATGATATTAAACTCACTACAAGCAGAAAAGTGGAAATAATTTTCTGAAGAACACCGTGAACAGAAATGTGACAACACCTGTGCAAAAGGCTGAGGGAGATAATAACAGAGTATTTGGCAGCACTGCCAGGAGGGACACAAAAGAGACCTAACAGCTCAAAACGTGGGGCTGGCTGCTTTTAATTGCAGTGAAAAGGCCAAAGTCGCCTGCAACTCCGTAATTCTTGTGGGTACACATTCACTCTCTGTGTTTTTAAAACAATTTTTAGCAGTTAATAAGTTTTTAACTGCTTAAAAATGTCTAAAAATCTCTCAGTAGCCTTCTACCTTCAATGCTGTGGCACAAAGGTATCTGACACACAAGATTTCGGGTTAAGAAGAAGTCTGTATGCATTTGAAGGACAGAAATCAAACCACAGGCTTAATATGAACTTTTGTCATATTGATCATGGAATTAATAGTGTATTTCCCTTGCTGGGAGTCCCAACTAATTTATTTTTTATCCATTAACAATGATGTAGTCAGTGTTGGTGACTTCTGTCCTGTAGGAGACTGTTTCTGACTCTCACAGGGAAGGATTTATTCCCAATATCCAATATCTTAGCTAAACTTTCTTTAAAAAACCTCAAATTGTGTGTGAGACATATCAGGGACTGGCTATCCCAACCTGTGGGTCTCTTCCAGGCTTTTAGAGGAAAATATTGGGAGTGCCTGTAATTATATCTGCAAGTTGATATGGTGAGTATCTGCACAACACACACGCAACAGCAGGTAAGATTTACACTGTATAGTTTACCTTTTACTTCAAAAGTAGGTTTTTTTTCCTTTTATTTCTTTATACTGACTTATTTTTTATGTCTTTTTGTGGAATGGATCAGCATTCATTGGTGATGGTGAGGTGGAAGGTAATTTTTAAATCCAACTCACACTGCATAGCACTGGCTTCTGCTTTATTTGAGGAAAAAATGAGTAACAAAACATAATTTTATTGTTCAGCTCCGTGCTGTCATCCCTTCAATTCCCTGCTCGTTTTGCATGTTACACTTACCAGGTTTTCACGTACGTGGCATTCAAAATTAATTTGTGGCAACTAAAGCAGGCAATTAATTAGGTAAATGTGCATTCATCTTAATCCTTTGATTAGTCATTTCAAAAGAAAATTACAGTTTTATTGTGATGACCAAACTGGATTTAAATGTCATATTTGTTTGCTGCATTTCAGCTCGAATTGTGGTTTGCAGTGCTTTATTCACTTTTATGGGAAGCCAGTGCTGGGTTTATTTTGCAGTACAGAGCTGTGCTGCAGTTGGTCTCACATTTATCCATTCAATCAATTAGAATATGAGTCAGAATGGTAGGACACTTTCACTCTAAATTTCATAACGTAAATAAAACATTTGCAAAAAAAAATGTGAAAAACCAGGACCAAACCACTTTTGCGCTGATTAAATTGATTATCTGTGATTTACCTGGCAGACTTCTTCATCTTCAGGGGATGTTTATAGACTGTTTAACCTCCTGTTTGGAGGATGAAAATTGTATTTATTTATCGTGGGCTTTTCTGAGACTGGGAAAATCTTCAGGTCTGACAGGCCAAGAACCCCAGGCTGTGCAAGCACAGAAGTGCAGCTGGGGTAACTCAGGCCCCAGCTCTGTTCTTTTTTTGTCTCCCATCTCTTTTCTCTAGCATTTTTATAGCATGCCTTGTCATTTTTATTCTTCAGATATCAAAGTGAAGCCCTAAATGACACAACAAGCAGCACTACATTAACTAGAGCCTATGAGGAATTGATATTTTGCTGCTTTTTAGAAACCTGTTTGCTCTGCTGCCTCAGTCACATTCCAGGGTAACATTCATATATGGCTTGTTTTTGTTGCTCAGAACATCTGCTCTTTGTTGCTTTTCATGATGGTGCCTCTCCTCCAGGCTGAGAAACGTCCAGGTTTTGTTGTCAGGATCCTCCTTGCGTGGTACCTGCAGTTTGCAAACAGTTTGTTCAAAAAGATCTGTGTTTACTCCTCAAAACGCTGACCGTGTCTCACGGGCTGGGGCTCCTGCACCGGTTCATTTGCTGACTTTTCTGTCATGCAGAGCATGGGTTGTAAGAGGAAGAGCAGCCCAGTGAGAGGAAAAGAAACAAACCAGCTGTTTCTGAGTTCCAGAGTCAAATACAGGCAGTGGTCTCAAACCCAAAAAACGAGGGATGCAGCAGGTGGTACGGGCAGAGAAGATTCATTGCTGCATTCCTGCAGGTGTATAAAGCCAGCAAACACCTTTTATATCTATTTCAATGTTTGTTTATTATCACACAGAGTTATGTATGACACACACCTCTTCCTTATCTATCTGGTTTGCCAGTCCATATGTGCAATGGTTTTATTATTTTAAAAGAAATTGTATTTAAAATTAATTATTAAAATTAATTATTTAGACTTCTTGAGTTCTGAAATACTTGCAAGACTGCCTTCAGCCTTTACAGAAGATTAGTTTGAGTAAGGGCAGCAATATTTGAGCTTTAAATATATGTTTAAAAGTGCTTGAAGTTCCTTTGTATTTGTATGAAGGTATTTAAAGAAATAAAATTGTAAAAAAATGTTAACAATGATTAAAGTACAGAATATACTGAACCAAAAAATCAGATTATTTCTTCGTGGGAAATGGGAAGATAATTGTTACTGCTACCATAACTTCAGGTTTTGGGAGAGACAGAATTTTATCACCTGTAATTATTTATCTGACCTGGGTTATCACTCACAGGGGTTGTCACCTGCCTGTTTCTGTTGTGGGTTGTTCTCATGTCACACACAGAATTTGTTTTGAACTCCCTCTCACATCTCAGCAGGAATTATTCATGAGACTACAGAACCCTCTTCTGCAGCATGAATTCATCCCTGCTCGAAGCTTGCAGAGGTAAAAGTCTGGTCTCTAATGAATTATGATTTATGAAATAAATTGTCACGGGGTTTCTAGACAAGATTTAATGGAGTGCTAAGCGCAGGGGATGGAGAATGCGGTACAAGTTCTGCCGTTGTTCCCTCAGGAACACGGCCATCATTCAGGAAACAACCACCTGACAAAACCCCAGTTCTGGTTAATTGTGTTCCCTGATAAAGTTCATCAATCAAAGCAGGAGAGCTTTGGGAGGGAGGCTGGGGCTGGCTCTGTCCCTTCTGAGCGATGAGGGAGGCAGCGCTCGCTGCCGTGCCTGTTCCGTCACCTCTTCAGATGGTTCAGCTGCACTTCTGCCACCTTGGCCAGCCAAGAGCGAGGGACATCAGAAATAGAAAGCTGACATGTTTTTGCTTCAGGGGCATTGCAGCAGCAGGAGTTCTGGGAGAATTCACTGGAGTGTCTAATGAAACCCACTGGAAGAGTGCACCTTAGGATGCCTCATCCTTGCTTTTCTTCTCCTCTCAGTTTGTCAACACAACTAAACCCCGCTAATTTGATTTCTTTCAGCGTTTTGATTTCAAACTTAGGAAACAAAACTGTGTTTCAAACTGTTACTGTGCTCTCTGCTTTGGCATCGAGGCCCTCTGTCATTTAACACACCAGCAATTCAGTGTTCTCACTTCCCATCAGACGTGATTGTGTTGAATTACCTCACAAATGTGCTGTGAGGGGTTCAAGCACCACAAACAGTAGTCTGGACAAAAAAATGCCATTAGTTCTTTTTCAGGCACAGGTTTATATGCTATTAAATTCATCAAGCTCCCTGTAATATCTACTGATACTCTTTCAGCAGCGTTTTCCATCACAGTAACAACAGTGCTACACAGAGAGCTCTGCATTTTGGGTGGTTCTGCACTAGAAACCAAGTTTTTTGACACTCCCAAGTTCAGTTGCCAGTTGCCTTGGTGCAGTTTTGGATTCAAGGTTGCTACAATACTCTACAAGATGTTTAGAAACCCCTCTGTCTGTAGCATTTGAGGATGAGGGATATTTTTGAAGATTTTCGTCAGCATAGCGTTGAAAATGTAAAGAGGTAAATTAAAAACCAGCCAACAATCAAACCCCACAAAAAAAAAACCTTGAGAAGTTGCTCATAGGGAAGAACCAATGCATTCAAAGTGAATAAAATGTGTAAATTGGGAAATGCCATCTATTTTAAATAGCCATGACATCTTCAGAGTGCACAGGGTGGGTGAACAAGGCTCCTGCTACTCACCCAAACACCTAAGAGTAAGAGAAACCATGGTGGGCAACTGTTTTGAAGAGTCTGATAGCCGTGGTTCCAACCAGAATCAGTCCTTAGAACCTGAAAGTAAATATTGAGACTGTACAATGAAGCACCATGGGCAGAAATCAGATTTCATCAATAAGAAAACTAGTTTTCCACAGAAATATGTGAACAGGGCTAGGTCTTGTGTCACTGACACCCCAGCAGCGTAACCACTCTGTTAAATCTCCTTTTTTGATTTTGTTTTGCAGCAACGGGAGCTGACACTCAGACTGCTCCCATCACTTCTGTCTGCCTCGTGCACCTCACGGTCACACAAAGAGCACAGCTGACACTGCAGGTAGCATTCAGCCCTGTAGAGAAACCTGGCAAATCTGTTAACGTGCCCAGGGAAATGGAACACGGCTCATCCTGCCACGGGGAGTTTGGCTCCGAGTGAGCTGAATCACCCAGGAGTGACAATGAGCAGGTCCTGGGTCTGTACAGGGAGCATTCTGTCCAAAGCAGGGGTGTTTTTATACAATCACCCCTCAATCTAGAGTGGGAATTTAGCAAGTATTAAAATATAATTTTTCTGTATCAGACTTGTCAGGAGTGTTTTCAGTAATCTCTTTGTAGGCATGATGAAACAGTTTCTATCATATAAAAATTCACATTTTGAAAAGTATAAGCAGTAATTTTTTTCATTTACTTTGCCTTCTGTTTAGCTGAGAAGGAAGGGAGGATTGATTACAGCTATTGAAGCGAGGCAGAACGAAACAATTCCTCAGTCTTGTGAGGTTCATCATCTTTGCTTGTGTGGTATCAGTGGAAATTCTCCGTTTGCACTTGCCCCGGTGACCTGCAGTGCTCTGCCTCTGTCAGTGACCTGCTTCCCTGTGCTGTAGCTGCTCTCGCTCTCATTTTTGCAGCCTTTCAGAAATGTGAACAGCCCCAAGATATCTCAATACTACCGAGAAGAAACGATTCTCCCCAGATCCTAGTAGACCTAAATTTATCCAGATTTAACTGCAGGCTCACAACTTCTCGGGCAGCGCGGGCCACAGAGTGCTGAGGTGGGAGGAGCACTCTAACTGCAGCTGTGGCTCAGGGTGGCTCCTCTTGTTTCCATTTTCTGTGCCCTGTGTGCAACAAGCTGCACCCGGATGGGGCCCACGCCACGGCTTGGCAGAGGCAGCATTTTCCCCCAGTGTGCCCATGATGTGTGAAATACTACCACTGCCTGGCAGCCCCGGTGTTTTATTTGGTTTTGTCGTTCTACAGCACACGAATGTTTCCAAATTCAGCCCTTCCTTACAGGATCCTGTGCAGTTCTACCTTCCGACGTGTAAACTTCAAACCATGGAAGTGTCAGTACCAGGGATTTTATTGAAACTCTAACTTGAAAAGAAGCTGTTGCATGAATTTACTGTGTTTATTATTAGAGCACCTGTTACTCTTGATGTGGTCTGTAAAGATCAGCAGCAAACTGAGTTGTGATTGTGTGTTTCTTGGATAAAAGAATAAAGGCTGAGCTATGTGTTTTATGTTACACAGAGTGATTATCCCAAAACTCAGGGGAAAGAGAATTCTAATTACTCTTAAAGAAAGCCTGGTCGAAAAAGCACTCATAATTCTCACGACAACATTGCTTGAAGATACACAGCCCTCCCCCTTCATCAGACTGCTTTCTGACATAACCAGTGTGGGGGGTCTGTAACGACAGAGGATTCATTAATATTTCGGGGGATGCAAGGGCGGCAGTGCCTGTTCCTGCTCCCAGCCAGCGCTTCGGGCCGGTGTTGCTGCCGCTCCCTCGCACGCCGCAGTGCCGAGGGCCGCGGGCATGCTCCGGCTGGAGCTGTCCCGGGATGCTCAGGCTGGAGCTGTCCCGGGGATGCTCAGGCTGGAGCTCTCCCAGGGATACTCAGGCTGGAGCGTGTCTCGGGGATGCTGAGGGTGGAGAGTGTACCGGGGGTGCTGAGGCTGGAGCTGTCCCGGGGAAGCCCGGCCTGGAGCGTGTCCCGGGGATGCTGAGGGTGGAGTGTGTCCCGGGGATACTCAGGCTGGAGCGTGTCTCGGGGATGCTCGGGCTGGAGCTCTCCCGGGGAAGCCCGGCCTGGAGCTGTCCCGGGAATGCGCTTCAGGCGCAGTGACCCGAGCCAGCGCGGAGCTGTCCCCAGCACTGCTCCCCTCTCCATCCGCACCCACCGCAGCGCTGAACACGGCGGGGCTGCTGTCAGGGGGAGAAATTGCGGCCCTTGTTGTGCCGGCTGGACACACCGCTCCACCCCCGCGCTGCCTGTGGCCTGTCCCCATCCCCGTCCCCATCCGTGTCCCCATCCCCATCCCCGTCCCCGTCCCCATGCGCGCCCCCGTGCCCGTGCCCGCGCCCCGCCCGCCCCGCGGCCGCCCCCTGCCGGCGGGCGGTGGCAGCGAGCGGCGCAGGCGGCGGCGGCGGCGCGGCCGCAGAGAGCGCGGAGCGGAGCCGCCGGCGGATCGCACAGCCCGCTCCCGGCCAGCCCCGCCGCAGCCCCGCCGCGCCCGCCCGGCCAGATGATGAACTTTCTGCGGCGCAGGCTCTCGGACAGCAGCTTCATCGCCAACCTGCCCAATGGCTACATGACCGACCTGCAGCGGCCGGAGCCGCAGCAGCCTCCGCCGCCGCCGCCTTCCGCGGGCTCCTCGGCCCCCGCCTCGGGCTCGCCGGCCGCGGAGCGCCGGCAGCCGCCGCAGCCCGCGCCCCCTCAGCAGCAGCAGCCGCCGCCGCCGCAGCAGTCGACGGGCAGCAGCTTCTTCAGCTCGCTCTCCAACGCCGTGAAGCAGACGGCGGCCTCGGCAGGGCTGGTGGACGCGTCCGCCGCCGTCTCCGCGGCTGTCGGCAGAAAGTTCAAGCTGCTCCTGGTCATCGACGAGCCGCACACGGACTGGTAGGTGCCCCCCGCATGCCCCTCCGCGCCCTCATCATCATCATCATCATCATCCTCTTTGCCCCCCGTCCTTCCCCGCATCCTCCCGCGGTCCCTCCCCGGCAGGTGCGGGCTCACCTGGGGCGGGGGGCGCGCCCGGGGCCGGGCAGAGCCCCCACACCCGGCCCCGCTGAGGGGCTGGAGCGCAGCCTCACGGACTGGAAGATGGAGCGAAAAAACCCAGCGAGCCCCGGAGCGCCTGACTAGCCGTGAAATGTGTTTTCCATCACAAGACTAAATAAAACATGTTTACCGCCCTGACCGAGCATATCCTGTGTTCTCTGGCGAAATAAAGAACTCGTGTGTAGGGGCAGGTTGGATCTAGGTGTCCTGGGCACGGGTTTCTGTGCGGAACTGCGTGTGGTTGTAGCGTTCCGTGGGTTAATTCGTGTTTACGAGCCGGTTTGTTTTCACGCAGCTCCCGCTGCTCCTGTGGCAGCGTCTCCAGCGCGCGTTCGGGTGAAGGTCCTTCAGGATGCCGGGCACCAGCTCTCGCTTCTGCCCTAGCTCCAGGAATTCTGCTGCCGTGGGCTTCATTCACTCGGCAGGCTTTATTTGGGCTGCGTGTTTGGCTTTCAATGATATCATTAAAAATGCGGGATTTACCGGGCGTGGGACCTGGCCACCAGCGCGGTTCTGCCTGTGCCTGGCTGGTACCAGCAGGAGAGGTTATGGCTGTTCCAGACCTGTTTATCACGGCCGGCTCTGGCGGATGCTGTGCTCTAGAGGAAGGACATATTCCTATCAATCCCTCGCTAACTTGTTTCCCTGTGTGTTTGCACATCTAGCTGAGAATCGTCTCATTCGCTGTTGCTAATTACAGTGCAGGAGGTCTTAGCAGCGCCTTAAAATAATACAGAGTAAAACGAGTCTGTTTTTGTAGCACTGAGATCATCCAGTAATGGATTGTGGGTTTAGGGTTTTATTCTCAGCGTCTCAAATTTATAGCCTTGCTGTCTGGATGGACTCGTGCAGCGCTGTGATCTGATCCAATTTGCTTTCAAATGGTGCTTTAATAAAATACTTGAAACGAAAATGTAAGCCTTTAAATATTGCAGGTGTGTTATTTATGTTAAGGTAACGTTACCTGTTACATTTTCCAGGCTTTTTCTTCTGTGTCTGGTTTTGTGGTTGGTGGTGTGGGGAGGGGATGGTTTTCCTTTTTTTTTTTTTTCTTTTTGGAAAAAACAAGGCGGTTGTATCTGCCAGACTCAGGCAGCCTCTGTACCTACGTCATGGAGATGCATCCATGGACACTGCTCCCTGCCTTGCAGAAACATCTATTTATTTAATATTCTGTAGCGCACAGCTCTCTGCCTGATACATTCAGTAACTGTAGATGTTCACAGCGTTTGTCTCTGGGAGATTTTTCCGTGCTCACTGAAGCCACTCTGAGTATTTTGAACGTGGTTTTACATACGTGGTTTTACATACTTGATAAATGCACCCCAAATTAACACAATCTGTTGATAGGGGCAAAGCTTTTAAAGACCTCTGTGGGGAGCTCTCCCAAGAGCACTCCAGGTAGGAGCCTCACAAATCTACACAAGGTTACTCATGTGCCTTCTTTTGCCTTTTTTTTTCTTTTCCCCCTCCTCATAGTATGTGACATGGATACGTAGTAGTTCTAGAAAAAACAGTTTGTTGTTGCGCTGGCTCTTTCCCAGAAATCAGTCATTTTGTAACTGAAGATTTTAAATTATGTCCTGAAAAACGATCTGTCTGACCCTCGTGGGTCCCGTACAGCTCCAGATAGGTGTGAGCTCTGGTAATGCACGCAGAAGAGTTTGTTCCCCACCTTGGGAAGTGCGGATGTCCGTGTGGGCATGCACTGATCTGTATGGGCTAAGATGGAATATGGGTTATAATGTGGGAAAGAAAAAGAAGGGTTGGCACGGGCAGCAGGTGAGTGCCATGGCGTGCTGGGCACCCCCAGCTGCCCTGGGCTGTGCTGCAGGGGGAGGTTTGCAGAGCTCTGTCATGTGATGCTCCGAGCAAACCCTGTCGATAACGGGGAGGAACAGCTCCTCATCACCCCTGAGAGCCTCCCCAGAAACCCTCCCAGCTGATGGGCACTGATCCTGAGAGGAGGAGCAGATGCTTGGGGTTTGTTTTTGTCGTGTTTTGAGCTGCACCGTGTTTGTTTCAAATTGAGAGTGTGTGTATTGCTTGTGGGTTGCAGTTTCAGTAGGAATCAAAGGATTTCGGTCTGGATCACACTGAAATCCTGCTGGTTCAGTGTCCTCTCTTCAGCAGGGGCCAGAGGAAGCTTAAACACCTTCTTCTGTCATCAAAGGATGTTCCCTCTTACCCCTGGCGTAAAGGGACATCTTGTTTCTGGTAGATTTTATTTCTGTGAAAGGTTGACTCATACTTCAAGTCTAAGATTCAGTAATCCACCATTGTTGCTGTTGCTCATGGAATCACTTGGGACATTCTACTAGAAACAAAGCCCRGTTGTTGCTTGCATTTTGTAATCTTGATCTCAATGACATCCTTCCTCAATTTCTTGCCCCAAGAGGTTTGTCCTATTGCAAGTTTTGAAATTCTCCATTTCAATTACTTTACTTTTATGGCATGGGACAGGATAAAAAAACRGGAGAATTGCCTTTCTGTACTAGTTAGTATATTTTTTACCATTTTCCTGACTTCTTAAGGCAAGAGCAAATGCAGTTGTTGTGCCAAACCACCCTCCTTTCTCAATCCAAGGTGTGTTAGAGCTGTAAAGAAATTTCCAAAGGTTCTTTGGAAACTTGCAACCACATTTAGTGGTTGTGCTTCTCCTAAAGGCAGGACTGCAGAAGAAGCTGAATCAAAGACTTTCCACCAGCCTTGGTGGCAAGTGAAGGGACAAATTGAAAATAGGCTAAAGGCTGTAGTCAATTAATCCATGGCAAGTGGTCTTTGCTGGTTCTGGTTCTCTTGGAAGACTTTCTCTTGGTCACTCTGTACAATGAATGATCTCCTGGTCCACAGATGGAAGCAGATAGCCAGCAACCATTTACACCAATTATCTTAGAAACTCCTTGTCATTCCAGATCAGCCCCGTGAGGAGGAGGAATGCAAACCCTTCTGGGGACCAGTGCTATTAATTTATATAAATTTACATAAAGGCATTGGAAAAGCTGATTTTATTTCCAGGCCCATTCTTTATGCACTTGAATGTGATGTCCTTTTCACCTGCAGCTGCATGTTGAGCAGACATTTTCCATCTCTTGGTCTCCAGAACCCTCTGATGAGCTCACACACCTGGTGGACGGGTTTTAAGACGCGGTGGGAATGTGTCTGATGCACAGATGCTCCATGGATCTGCTGGGGAGGGCAGAGCTTCCAGAACCACTTGTTAGGTTTCATGGTGATTGGATGGGAGATTTCAATGGTTGTTTTACAGCTTTGAGGGGCTTTGTTGATATTTTACAAATGGAGGAAATGAAGAGGTGAAATAATTTGTTCAAGGTCATCCAAGCGACTACTGCCAGAGCTAAATTAAAACTAGACAGCTTGCTTCAACTTCTCTTTTCATTCTTCATTAAGTGCCCAAAATTTTCAGCTAGATAAGTTTATTTTAAAATGTGTTTAATTTCCTCAGGAAATAACCAKTTTGTTCTGTACACAAAAAAGTCCTGAATATTCAGTGCTGAACAAGCAGTTGATGAGAGGCCATACATCGGTGGCAAGGGGCCAAGACGCTGTGTATAGATTATTATCTTTATTAAAAGCTTATGTATGAGATTCAGAAAGCTGTTTCAATATCGAAAACTCATCATCACTTCGTGTGTCTTGTCCTTTAAAGCTTGAATATCAGACTTGTTGGCAGCAGCAATGAAACTATAAAAAGAACAAAGTTGAGAAATCTTGTTCTTGTGTTTTTTTAAGCACAAATCTGGTTATAAGTATCAGTACCTTTTTTTTTTTTACAGACAATTACGCATTTCACTTCATGTTTACTGCCTGAGTAGTTACTCAGCTTGTGACAGGCTCCAAAGATAAACCCCACATGGCTGGGACAAATGCTGTGTGAAGAGCAAACTTTCTGGTTTAAAATTACCRAGTCATTTATGGGCCAACATTGCTCATCAGAAATATTTTTAATATGAACACTGTTGCTGTASTGCAGAAAAGCACCGGTTGATGACACAAAGATTTCATGAAGTGAGCAGCACGAGTTTCTTAGGGTTTGTTTTTTGTTTTTTAGGGTTTTTTTTCATTCACTAAAAGGTGGAAACCAGTTTCAATTAAAGCTGTGTGCGCTGTTGTTTTTTGTAACTACCAAACTTGCATGAACATACTACAATGAAAATTTCCCTGCAGTTTTTCTGTTCATTAGGGATGGTTCAATTGTGCATAACTAATTAGCAGTTCCTAACTCCAGTTGGCCTAGAATTCTCRTGTTTTTAGTTGTAACATTGATTTAGTAGCTGCAGCTTTCATTTCATTCACTGTAAGCCTCCAGTGAGCAAGTTTTCCAAATTTAGAAGGCGTTACTTGATTTTAATGAGGCATAAATGAGGGCAACTGCTCTGCCAGAGCACTCTCCTGTCCTTTGGGGTGACTCTGGAGGAGGAGAATGTCCTTGCAGCCTCCTGGTGTGGCACAGCTCTCTGCTACCAGCATAAAGGCAAGAGCCAGGTGGGAACTGGGGAGGGAAACCCAGGGTGTGACAAATGTGGAGCTGGTGATCGACAGAGGGAGGGGATGGAAGGGCTTCCCTGGCACTGGGACTGAAGGTGGGATGTGTTTGGAGGCAAATCCAGCAGTGTTGTAGAGGAGGAAGGAGCTGGTTTTTAAAGGGTCTCRGCTCTCAAGGCTTCGACCAGATGACCAAATGTGGAGTGTAAGGAAAAGATAATCTTAGCAATCTGTATATTTTATGTGGGAAGAAAAAGCGTATACTAAATCACCTYTAGTAATTTAAAATGCCCTTTGCARCAAGAAACTGTTGATATTAAGGAAAATAACCTTTGGTATAACACTGTCATATTTCAAGGAGGCAATAGGTTCCTGAAAACTTCTGAAACTGAGCAAGAGCGACAAAAGTTTTTCTTTGGTTTCTCTCTAATTTTTGCGTCATATGGAAGTGTCCCATTTCAAAACGATCTTTGTGAGACATTTCAGTCTAACTCTAGTTGTGGCCTTTGGACTGGGTTCCCCAGCCCTCCAAAAAGGAGCTGGCAAGCAGCTTTTGAGTGAGGCCAGCGTGTGCTCAGGCAGCTTCTTCCAGCCAGGTAATTAGATCAGCCCTGCTTCCCAGCACGCCCTTCACTCCCAGCTCTGCATTAAGGGCTCTCTGCCTCTGCAATCCAAATAACAGCACAATGAAAGGAGGGATGCAGGCACAAACAGCACAGCTCTGCAGGCTGGGAGGGCACAYGCAGGAAACCACGAGGGTTTCTGCAGAGTTCACCCTGAACTCTGTCTCCTCAGCCACTGCAGGAGGTGTTCTGGGGGTGAAGTACAGCTCATGGGGCCTTGACACTGCTTCTTTGTCCATTTTTTAAATATCAAGCCTGCACTGGGCAAGGGCTGGAGAAGCAGGGCACGCAGCTGAGCTAACTGAAGCGTGTAACGTGTTAAATCTGAATTTGTAGTGTACAGCAACCTCACCCACGTTGTGTTCCGAGYCTGCTCTCCCAGCAGCCGGCTGGTGCTGCCCCAGACAAAGTGTGTGCTGGTATTTTAAGATGATCTAAGAAAGAACATTGCTGGGGTTTTTTTTTCTGTTTATCTGCAGTTCTGTCGTGTGCAATACTTGGCTATGTTGGCATAAATAGCAAAACACAGTATGTGAGGGAGATTACCTTTGTGACAGGATCTGAAATGAAAACCAGATCTCTCAGTGGAAAACACTTTCTCCTCCATGCTCTGTGTGTTGCTTTATCTACACAAGCTCTTCCAGGCTCTAATGGTATTTCAGGCAGATGAGTGTAAATGACCACAAATTTGGACAGGTTCTCTCTGGTGTCACCCCCATCCCATCCCTGATCCCTGTGCTCAGGAGCCAAGTGATTTTTTTCTTTTTTCCTTATCTTGAAGAGACAATAGAAATGCCTCTGAAACCTAATAAAAGCTATAGTAACACGTTGAGTTGAATGGGTAATATTAGAGAAAAAAAGTTTGCCAATGTTTTCTTCTAAAGTTTGCCTTCAGAGAAAGGAAATGGAAAAATTGGCAAGGAAATAATGAATTTTAGGGAGGTACATTTCAAAGTAATGAGACTGAAGTGAGAGATGAAAGGAATAACAAATTGCTTGGTAGACTGTGGAACCAAGTAAAATAAGAAATTCTACTTACAACCTATTCAGGATTTGATAATGGCTTGCCAGTAGCAAATTGTAACCTGTTGAAATAGGAAAGGCATGGAACAAAAAGGTATTAAAAACTATAATATTGGATGTCTTATTGTTCATCTCGCAAAAGTGTGTGTAGAGGAGTTCCTGTTTGAAATGGGTGGGGTTTGCCATTCTGTAAACACTGCAGGACACTGGAAAAGCCATGGTTGCTGGAAGAATCTCCAAAAGATTGATGCTAAATATTCCCACAGGATGTTCCAAAAGTAGTGACTTCATTTTGTGCAGTTTTAGTTCCTAATRGCACCACGTGAGTGACCCACGGAAATATCATATCCAATATCACGTAATTATATCCCATTAGGAATGCTCTAAACTACGGAAATCTCCTTTAATGCCGCTGAAATAGACTGATGTTTGGGGAGTTTATGCATTTATAGATAAGGTACACTGCAATCTGCATTTAAAGATGTGATAAGACTTCAGTGAAAACATGTTTGAGTTTAAGCCTGTGTTTGAGGAAGGGAATAACAAATGCAGGCAGTCAGGTTTGGATACAGAACCTGCACAGAAGGAATTTGGACCTGGCTGGCTGAACACRGCAGCGAAGGGCAATTACAGGCAGGTGGAAAAATTGTCAGGAATGGAAAAGAGTAAATTGGCAGAGAAAGCAGTGTTGTAGATGACAAAAAGTGAAGCCATACATGATGAAGTAAAATGTTACCTGCAGCAATGACATTGCTTCCAAAGATGAGGCAGCTTGCCTTGCGGGGTGACAAAAATGTGCAGGGAGGTGATAAAACTTCAYAGACACCGTGGGTGGGAGGGCAGCCTCAGACCTGCGTCTGGAATGAGAACCGCTTGCTTGGTTGCACTGCTGCTCTTAATTAAACAGCTTTATCTGTGCCCACTCAAACGGGCCCCAGAGAGAGCTCGGTGCTCCGGGCTGGCAGGGCCAGGCATTCACGGCAGCACGAGCTGCAGGCTGCTTCAGGCTTGGGCTAAAAGTGCAAAGGCTTTGTCCATCTCCCCGTCCCCACAGGTGTGTCCCTCCCTGGCTGACACACGAATGGGAAAGAACAGATTCCTAACAAGCAGCTGGTGGCTGGGGTCAAATCCTTCCTTATGCTTTGAGAGCTGAAGTGATAGAAGTGTTTGACTCAGAGGACACTGGGTGTTAAATCCAAGGAGGCTGTTGCTGGTTTCCCTGCAGACCCGAGGTGTCTCGGGCAGTGCGGGGCTCTGAAAGCACCAAGCCTCRCCTCCAGCTGTGCCAGGGAATGCTGAGGGATGTGTGGGCTCCGGAGGGATCCTGGCTGCCCATCACCTGCKGGCAGGGCTGCCAGGGCACGCCTGCTCACTCCTTTTGGAATTCAGATGCGGGTGGGATTCATTTAATTCATGGGTTGCTCCAGGTCTGTGTGTACACAGCTCCGTGCCTGACCTCAGGTTCGTTCTGTCTGACCTCATTTCTTCTTTATTCCTTCTGATTTCTTACTAATAAAACTGATTATAATTCCACGGAAACAGCCCAGATTTAGGGGATTAAACTCCAATATGAGATCAGTCACAGTGTCTTAAGTCTCCCATTTGTTCAGGGAAACCAGGATGGTTCCAGAGAGGAAAATTCAGCATTATTTCACTACCTCTTAGTTTGGTTCAGTGGTTTCTTTTGCACTGAAGATCATTTCCAATGAAAGCTTTCTATGTGTACACACACTTCAACATTGAGGGAGTTTTAAAAGATGTTGTTAAAGGTTTCTAAATTGATATTAGAAAACCACCATGTGAGATTTGTGATCCTGGAAGTGTGATAAAAAGGTTTGATGATAAAACATGATAAATACATCCAATTCCACTGAGTGGCAATATGGTTTCATAGCGTGCTGTGACTGCAGAACTTGTTTTYCTTAAGAGTTGTTGTCTCAGCCATCTACTGCTGAAGGTAAATAAAAATCCTAGGGATACTTTTAATTAGGAGAAATTATTTATGAAATCTTTGTCTTTGAACAGATAACCAGAATGGATTTTCCTGAATCTTGTGTGGCTGTTCCATACAATAGATATCAATAAATGACAAGAGTGTTTGTGACAGGCCTTKTAAAATGTGTTTGTGTGTATGTAGTCGTGTCCATCTGTATATAGGAGGGTTTTTTGGAGAAGAATTTGTAGGAATTTTCACTGGTGGATGTTGTCCAGATGGAAACTAGTTCATGGCTGTSGATTTCTTGCTATTGGGTCRCTCTGGRATAAAARKAGGCTCTTCCACGGTGCCAGTGAAAAGTCACTCAGCTGTTTTGAAGACAGGTCTCGTGGGGATCTACTGTGTGGGTTGCAGTGCAATGRGATTTAGAGATTCGGGSTTTGTGTCGGGATGTTCTCTGCCTAAATTCTTTTCGCTGGACCCACGTTCTAGGATTTTTGTGCTGATTAATTTTCTTGCTGAGGAAGAAATGTCTGGTGTGAACCAGCAGCAATCCAATGCACAAGAGGGTAAGATCGACTTCCTTGGCAATAGCAACACAGGAGAGGAGTCAGGAGACACTTTTTGGGAGGCCCTGGGTCACTATTTGGCTGCCCCCATTGTTTCTAATAGGTCAGTATTTGGCAGACACCTGGGGCTCACTATTTGGCTGCCCCCATTGTTTCTAATAGATCAGTATTTGGCAGACACCTGGGGCTCACTCTTTGGCAGTCCCCATTGACGCTAATAGATCACTATTTGGCGGCCCCCTGGAAGTCACTATTTGGCAGCCCCCATTGACTCCTATGGGTCACTATTTGGCGGCCCCCTGGAAGTCACTATTTGG
>RAHM01000182.1:1151184-1166430 GCA_003713295.1 Parotia lawesii
ATAATATAATATAATATAATATAATATAATATAATATAATATAATATAATATAATATAATATAATATAATATAATATAATATAATATAATATAATGTGCTCCCGGGCCAAGTGTGCACGATGGGATGGGGATGGACGTGGCCATGGCTTGGTCCCCCCCACCGTGGAGCTCCCACCCTTCACTCCCAGTTTGCCCAGTGCCTCCCCAGCTGGGGCTGTGCTGCCAGCAGAGCTGCTGAATCATTTCAATCTGCATCTGCAAAAGCCAGCAAGGACTGCCAAAGCCAACACCACTGGGTTGTGCTTGGCCACTGTGCTACTGGGTAGTGCATAAAATGACTTTACAGATTATTTAACAGAGAGTAGAAGTGTGGAAGTAGGAGAGATTGCAGTGAAAACGTTTTCAGCTGTACTTTCTGTGGTGTGTTTGAGCTCATCTGTGAAATCTGTGTTAGCAAGGGCTGGGTGGTCCCTAGAGCTTGTGGCTGCACCAGCCTGGCCCTCAGCGAGGTGGGATGCAGGATTCAGATTTTTAACATCTACAGGTAAGGGTAATAACTCGGTTTTCCTCTCTGAAGTATCAAAACTTGCATTTTTAGTGGGGTTTCTGTCAAAGGCATAGCTTTAAATAGGTGAATGCTATGTCCTGGTTGCAGTCTATGCAGTTTTTCCAATAATTCCCTTTTGTTAAAGAATAGCAGTGAAAAAGCAGCCAAAATAAATGTGGATTTCTTTTTTTTCTGGAGTTACATTACAATTTTGGCTTTGTTTGTTTTATTCTTTAAGGAATAGTAGCTCGACCGAAGCAAGACTGTTTACTTGTGGGTGCTTAGGAAATCACAGCTGATCTGTGGAGGTCGTGCCATGAAGAGACTGAAACTGAGTTTTCTGAGGGAATTCATAGTTCCTCTGTGAGAAACTCTGTCTTGAGGAGCTGTTGGTTCGAGAGGAAGATATGTTGTTTTTTTAGTACTTTAAAATAAGGCTGAGACGAGTTATTTCCAGTCTCTCCTAGCAAGCTACTACTACGTGGCTACAGGCTAAAAACTGAATTCCCAACTCAGCTCCTTTCCAGATCCTTCCCACTGGTGACAGTCCTTTAGCTTCACAAAAATGGTTTGTGAAATACCTGCCAGGTTTTACCTTGGGAACAGAAGCTGCCAGGAGCATTTGTGTGGATTTTCTGTGCATACAGAGATTTTCTCAGGCCGTTTACCAGSAGCGCTCCYGACAACAGAGTAGTTGTCCAAAGTYGGGTGAGGGAAACACTAAGCTTTGCTGGGAGGGGCCGAAATACTGTTAATTTGGGTTAATAAAACCTCTTTTCCTCCACTGTTTGGAAGCTGGGTAGCKTAGAAAAGTGTTGTTTGACACTCTAAAAACATTATCTTCACTCTTTATTCATTACCTTCACTCTTCCATTCCGATTAGGTCTGGTTTTGTCTCAGCAGCTCATATTCCCTTCGGGGGATAAAATGTTATCTAAAACAAGCAAGATTCATGCACTGGCCTATATAACACACGCAGGGCTCTCAGCAGCCTTGCAGGCAGTTTGTTTGAGAGTTACAGCCTGGATCACATCTCAGGCTGTTTGCTTTCACTGGCATCCTTAATTTTGATTTGCTGCCTACGCCGTTGGAATGTGCGAAGGTGCGTGGAGGAGATGATTATGTAAGGGACAGTGTCAGGAGAACAAACATCAACAAATACCTTTGGTTTTACATCCAAAATTCAGGCAGCAGTTTCCCCTGATAGGGAAAATTGTGGTGTTCTTCAAGAATRGGTTTGCAAAGAAAGCAAAGAGGCAAAATTGCATCTGCTTTGGGCACAGTTTAGGATGGAGTTTCCTGTGTGGAAATACTTCCTTTAATCCAGTACTTTTCCTTCTGTACACAATGTAGGTGTGTGCTTCAAGTGCGAGTGCAGAGTGTCACGAAGGCTCTRAATGCATGGAAAAGTGATTGGCTGAGAAAAACCCCAGCATCTTGGTTTACTTTATTGATGCAGTGAGCCGTTCCATTGAAGKAGAGGCTCCGTGTGGGTGCAGAAGTCATCCTAAAGCTTTGATTGTGTGCTGCTCTTACAGAGCTTCTGTGTGTGGCTGCAAGGGCTGGGCTGGAATCCCCTCGTGAGCTGTTTGTTTGTTTTTTCAGTGGTTCTGGGGACAAACCTGTCGGAGGTACCACATCCCCAAACACCCACAGCAGCCCTGAAGCCATAAGGAGCTGGTGCCTTCTGAAATGAGTGCGCTCAAGAAAGTAAAACCAGAAATTTGTGGTATTTGAACAGATGTTAACAGATATTTGTGATGTTTTATTTCTCAGGTTCTACTAGTCCTACCTTGTGTGTGCACTAGCCAAGGTACAATGACATTAATTATTTTGCCACAAGACCAATTTTGACAGCAGAGTTTACTCACGGTGCCAAAAGGCTGTTCTTGCCTTTCTCTACTGCTTGTTCAGCTAATTAACGTCAGCATTTGATTGATAATGCATTTAATAATGTCCAGGTTGTTTGTTTGTCTCAGCTTCTCTAAGCAAATGGAAACTCTGCTGTCCTGTGCTATCCTTGAATTATGGTCCTGGCAAAACCACCCCACACTTTCTTTAGGTTTAGGATGGAAAAGGCTTCACAGGGTGTAGTGAATGGGGCCACCTGGAGCCCCTGAGGTCGTTCCCTCCACCAGTAAAACCCTGAGGGTACTTGGTGATGTTCCTTGAGAATTTTTATACTCTTGGCTGGTTCATCCCTGGCATTCTGCCACCAGCATCCCGAGCTGGCTGGGCACGTTTTGGGCAGGGTGTGCCAGTGCCCCAGGGCATATCAAGGCCCCTGCCCTCCCACTGCCACAGTGGCACTGCCATCCCAGCTGTCCTTTGCTGTCACCTCTGTATTTCCCCTGTGCTGCCGGGGTGTTCGTCTGCCCAGAGGAAGTGAAATACCCTGCCTGACTCCTCGTGAGCTGGGGGTTTAGAAATGTGTAAGGTTTTACACTTCTCCACAAAAGGGGAGGAGGGGCCTCAGGAGAAAAGCCTGGCTTCTGATCAACTCCTTCCCCCTGCTATTTACTTTAATTAATGGCTGTGGCACTCGTGGATATTTTAATAATAGGTGGAATTTAGGTGCCTTGGCATTGATTGCACTTGATAACAGGTTTGGACCCACCAAAAATGAATCTCCAGCTATGATAATTGTGTCAGTGTTGACAAGTCCTGTTTCTCTCCTGCCAACGCCACTCTTTGCTTTATTACAGTACCAGCCACCCCACTGCAGCTTTTGCTTTATTTTGGATTTACTCTGGCGTGAATAAAGCTAATCTACATCTTCTGTGGTATGGTCATGATGCTCGCTTGATTTGCTATCACAAAGTGACAAGACAGGACAGCATCTGCAGCGAGATCAGCCCTGCGAGGTGCAAAAATGGCATTTAGGCAATGACAAACCGTGCAGGTGCTTTCGGTCCCATGCTCTGTTAGAGCAGGGCAGGAATTATTCACCTCTGGAGGGTGAGCTGTGCGTTGGGTTGTGCCAGGGCCGGTGACAGGATTCCTTTTCGACTCCTTGCAGGGGTGGGGTGATCCTGGCACAGCATCCCTGTGCCATCCTCTCCTGCCCTGCTGCTTTCCGTGTGACTCAGATCAGGGAGCAGCAAAGGGCCTCGGGGTTTAAAAATAGGCTGCTTCACATAGATTTCGGTAAATATACAGGGGGAAGAGTATCGAGCCTTAAAGGATTGCTAAATACCCGTTTAGCACCGACAGTGTGGAAATCGGGCGGTGCGGATCTCGGGAGGAGATTTGCATGGGCTCTTTGAAGATTCATTCAGGAGATGGCTCCAAGCAATCAAGGCTGCGTGTTTTTGGGAGGGGAATCACCTCCCGTGATGATGCTGGCTGAATCCGCAGTCAGGGTTTCTCTTTTGGGGCCGACACGCAATAATTATTGCAGGTTTTTTCTAGAGGTTACAACAGATCTGCTGCCTTAGGTACGTATGGAGAAAAGGGCACAAAATGTGCGTTTTGAGCTGTTTTAGCTGACCCAGATTGCTACTTAGTGTTTATCCAGAGCTAAGGATGTTCTAGTATTTCAAGTTATTTTCTCRGGGGATATTTATTTATTTTTAAGGTGAAATATCAGGTCCTTTTACATTAAATGCTTTTGCTGAGAGGACAACATTTTGCACCTTTAAAATACAGCATTTTTTCACAAGACTTAAATACATTTATGTGTTAATGACTTCACTGATAGCCCGTGAAACAACCYGAAAATTGCATGAACGTTCTGTGTGGATAACCACAGCTGGCCATGAATACTTGACATTACACATTATTTGAGATACTTTGCTCTGGGTCTCACGGCTTTAAAAAAGCACTGAAGCCGCATGAAACCCGAACCTTGCTCTCAGAATAAGCTGATATCGATTTTAGGCTCCACTTGCCCAGCTCTTGAAATTCCTGGAAGCGTCGGGGGTGGAGCGTTGGCATTGAGCATCCCTCAGCAGCAGGCTCTGTCCAGGGTTCTGTCAGAGCAGCCTCGGACCTGCTCCGTTTGCAAAATTAGAAGTCCAAACCACAGCTCTGCTGCTAAAACATCCCGTGTTTGTAGATGAAAATACACTTAGAGACCAGGATTTAGATACTGAAGTTTGAAGAATTGTAAGAATGTGTGGTGAAAGGAAAATGTGTAAGACTTCTGTTTTCTGCCGTTTGTTTTTTTGGGGGTTTTGTTTTCTTTTGTTTGTTTGTTTTCCCGCTTTGTTTGGGTTTTCTGTTTGTTTTCGGGTTTTTTGTTTTGTTTTTGGCTTTTTGTTTTGTTTTTGTTTGGTTTTCGCTTTTCATCTTGTGTTGCTGTGTGCTGTGTGAGGCAGTTCTCTGCAGCACAACCATTCATTCTTTGCAGTARGAGCAACCAGAAAGGGGCGAGCAGGAGGGGAAAACCCAAATTGTAAAAGTTGCTGCTACTGGTGGGGAAGGAAAGGAGGAAAGGATCTTTAGGGCTGCAGAAAACACAGGTAGGAACAGGAGCTGCTGTGGCCATGAAGCCAAGGAATGGGTTTATTCGTTTTTATTTTGCTTATTAGGAAAAAAAACCCTCAATCCAAATTCAATTTGTTTTGTTGGTTTTTTCCCACCGATCCTGTACATTTATAAATTTCTCAAAATGCATTCGAGTTGTGGCAAACAAGTCAAAATAAATTGCTGTTTTTATTATGTGCCATTCTCCAGTTCAGGAAGAAAATCAAGTGAGGGAAGAGCAGACCTGAAATGAAACTTGGATGTTGCAGTTAAAGCTCCATTTGCAGGAGCTCTTTGTGTGAATAAGCAGAAATGCAGGAAACTGGTTTTGGAATAAGCATTTCAAGGTGTCTGAGCCTTGTTTAAGCAGAATTTAAAACACTGAAGGTCACCTCTGCCACTGGAACATCTAAAAGAAGTATCAGTCCAGCTTGTGCAAGGCCGAGCCACTGCAATCATAAAATTTTGTTGTTAAAATCTAGAACAGGGACAYGTGGGAGAAGTGGAAATTATTTTCTTATTCTTATAAAAGGGCAGGTTGTGGTTCCCAAAGCGTCCGTGGAGAAAAATGAACCCTTATTTTCTGTGTTTTCTGTTTGCAATTCTGCTGATCAGAGCAGAGGTCAGGGAGGGAAACAAATGCTCTGTAACAGTGAATGGCCACCCACTTAAATGATCTTTTAAAAATTTATTTCCCCCATAGAAAAGTTGCTTACTCAGTGGCAGCTGTTTGAATAGAACGGGGACAGCAATCTCTCTGACATACAGGAGATTTTATTTAGAGCTGTGCTGAGTGGATGCTCAGTATATTTCCACTTCCCCTAGCTGGAAAATGGGTTCGTGGCAAGAAGAATGTGAGCTGTGCTCTCAGCAGCTTATTTCTTGGAATAACTATATTTAAAGGAAGGAATTTTAAGGGATGGTGTTGAAAACACCCTTTAGAAAGAGGAAAAGTGATCATTTTCTGCCTCTATTGACATAAGAATTGCCTCCTGCTGTGGCAGAGTTCAGCATTTCAGCTCTGCTCTATCCACACGCGTTACTTGGCCCGATTGATGAGAAATTATTAAAGCACCAACCCCRTGTCAGAATTACCTGATAATTCAGGTAATTAAGGGGGAATTCGAGGCTGGCTGGGGCTGTGCAAGGGGCCCTGCTCACACTCATCCCCCTCAGGCTCCAGGCTGCTCTCTTTTGGCAGAGATCACACCACTATCGTGCCCTCCATCACACCAATATCGTGCCCTCCATCACTCCAATATCGTGCCCTCCATCACTCCAATATCGTGCCCTCCATCACTCCAATATCGTGCCCTCCATCACTCCAATATCGTGCCCTCCATCACACCACTATCGTGCCCTCCATCACTCCAATATCGTGCCCTCCATCACTCCAATATCGTGCCCTCCATCACTCCAATATTGTGCCCTCCGTGTTGTGGCTGGTTTGTGTGGTGGGGTTTGGAGCCAGAGCCCCCAGAACGTGCTGGGTGCTGCAGGGGCACAGAGCAAACACAGCCCTGCCTCTGCCCTTCCAGAGAAACTGGATTTTGGAATTTACCCTCACGTCAGGCAGCAGAGCTGCTGTAAAGGATGTTTTTAACCCATTCATCGATAACCATTCCAGCTGGTGGAAAAGAGCGTCGCACACTCTTAAATGACACTTTTTTTGTGTCATTTTTTTGGTCATTTTTTTGTGCTTTCACGAATCAGTCTGGCTCCATCCTCTGCAGAGCCTCCCATCAGGTGTTTGTGCACATTGGTGAGGTCCTTCCAGAGCCTTCTCTTGTCCAGCTGGGCAGCCCCAGCTCTCAGAGCCTCTCCAGTGTCCGGTGCTCTTGTCCTTAAATCGTCTTCATGGCCCCTCACTGGATTTGCTCCAGTAGATCCACACCCTCCTGTCATCCCTTCTCCTGCTTCCAGGTGAATCATTCCTCAGTTCTGTAAGAGCATCACAAAAAAGGCCGACAGCTATAAAAATTAAAGTGAAGCCTCTCATTGAAATGTCCTCAGATAGTTGTGGCTTTTTGAAAATTCCTTGATTTTCTGTTAATAAACTTGATGTGGTTTATGAAAAATTAGGGGGTTTTTGTGTTTGCAGCTGTTAAGGTTCAATTGGATCTTAAAACCAGACTTTCTGGCACAGCCTTGAGTTCCTAATCATWAAACTTTATGTACTTTATGATATATGGGGCTGACATTTATTTATTTGTTTGCCAGAATGAAATTCCTGTATGGTAATTCACCAACCTGGGAACTAAAGAACAATCCACAGCCTGGGACAGCATCCCAGATTTTKGCAATAAACTCAGGATTCTGGCTTTTATGGAGATGGTTTTTAATGCTCCTGAGCATGTAAACTGCCTGTTGATTTGATTCTGTAGACCATAAAATTTAGAAGCACACGGTTCTCTTCAATAWAATATACAGTTTAAAAAGAATAACTGCATAAAAAGTTGCAGGAGAATTGCTCTTACTGAGTTTGAACGTAAGAAAATAGAAGAGGGGAACTCTTCTGGAAAGGAAATGGAAAGACCAGGGAAGTGGAGGAGAACAGAWCTGTAAACATTTCAACTAAAGGCTCCATTCAAGCTATGTAAAGAAAGTTATTGGAATCATTTGCTTTTAACACCTGAAAGAATCTGGAAAGAGTTTTCTGTCTTTCTYCTWAGCAGAAAAGTTTAGTTTCTGAATTTCTCAGTTGTGGGGGGCAGGGTAAACATTGATTTGGGGACATAACCCAAGATGTGTGCATTGATAATTCCATAAATGCTGTTTTCCTAAAGCCACGCAGCAGAAAATTGTTTATGTTTTTAAAAAGCGACGACCTCCTCAAGTTCACAAATGTAAATTGAGGTTCAACCTCCTCAAGTTCACAARTATAAATTGAGTTTCAGCCTKTGGGAAATGTGGGCTATCTCTCTGCAGTTATAAATGAGTTCTGGTTGCGGGTTACATATTCCATAAAGCTGTTTTCAAGGAGCACGGGCCTTGAAGCAGACTGGGAATTATCCTGAAGGAAAGGTTTTGTGTTTTTACCTGACTTCTTGTCTTGGTGGTCACAGAACTTCCTTCTGCAGAAAAGGATGGGAATGCTCACAGAGCCCAGARAGAGTCCTGCAATAGAGGTTTGAATCATCCCTCCATCAGATTCTCTTCAATAAAAACAAGGGAATTCTTTTACAGAGTAAGTCTGGACAAGTTCTGATGGAGAGGGGATGGACTGTTTAAAACATCAGGTTTATTACACTTTYCTAAAATGAATATATGGTGAAATAGTGATTATGCTGGTTATAGTGAATAAACACTTTCCCTCTAGTACCATTCCCTTTGCTTTTTTGAAGGGTGGTTATACTGAAATTCAGGTCAGAAAGGTTAAAAATCAGGGGGGTTCTGCTTCAGGTTCGGAGTTCTTTTGTTTATTTTCACTTTTTTTAAAACTTTATTAAGGATAAATGGAACGAAATTCACTGGTGTTATCTAGATGCTGATGCCTAAGAGGAAGGTAATTGTTTTGTTTACATTCCACAGGGCTTCTAAATGTCTGTTAATGACTGTTCCCTGGGCTGTGGCATTAATTCCGTGGGCTGGAACACGGGGTTCAGGAGCGAGCAGTCGAGTGCCACGGACACCTTCCAGCAGGATAATTCGGCATTTGTTTTTCTGCAGCTCACGGTTTTCCTCGGAGCAGAGTTTCKCTCCCGCTAGCTAGCCCAGTGAAACTCTATTTGTTTATTTCTGAGCTGAGGATGTGTAATTAGGCCAGCTGTAATTTCCGTGCGCTGCGTCCGAGGGAACTTGCCAGACGTTTTTCCACCCACTGCGTGGAAGCTCAGGTTCTGCACTCCCAAAGTGCTGAAACCACAGGGGTGGAGGGCTTTGCGTCAATTTTTAGTGGGAAGGGGGTTAGAAAGTTCCCCTTTCCAGTAACTTGTAGCTTCGTTGAGTTCCTCAAGCACAGAAAACCTGAATAAACCAGAAAAACATGAATAATAGGGAACAGGAATGAAAGCACCTGAACCTGGTGGCGTGGAAAGAAAGGGCTGCAAGGCAGTGAATATCAAGCACTGGCTTCGCTGGCGTTGCCATGAAAAGGAAAAAGAGAAAACCCAAACCCAGACAAGTTTATGGCAGGATCTACTTATGCTGCACGCAGAATATTTGCATATATTTTCCACACACACCATATGGCAATTATTCAGATTGCAGCAGCCAAGAGTTAGGAACTTATGTTGCTTATTTCTAAGTATAGGTCAAATATAGATTGCTGTGCTGATCAGTTTGGTGCATTTTTCATTTATTTCATGCCTCACCTTTCAGTACTCAAAATTTTTCGCCCTTTTCAGTGATGGAGAGTTGAGTCATTTGCCTTTGAACATTTTGCCTCCAGTCAGAAGCCAAGTATTTCATAAAAAGCAGAACTAAAAGGTAAGGAAAATGCATTGTGTCTCGTAGCTGAGCTGAAGCAATGTTACAGAGATGCAGAGGTTGGACATTTGTTTTAAACCAGCAGAATTTTGTATCTTTAACAATGCCTTTATTTGCAAACTCAAGTTTTTGATGTGCCATCCTTCATTTGGTGGCTGCCTCAAGAACATCAAATGATTTCCAATTCTTCTGTTGCGTTCCCAGAAGTGGAGTGGTCTACAAAAATAAAATTTCACAGTCATGTTAATCAAATCTTTTATTAATTTGCATGGCAGTCTGTGGATTTTAAAAGGTCTGAGTCAGCGTTCAGCTACCAACTTCAAAGGAGGAATATTCAGATTAAAGTGGAGTGTATGAGTCAACTCACCAGCTTCTGGAATGTGCTTTTTATCGAGGCAAAGCAGTGCTGGAGCTCAGGATATTTGGGAAAATAGAGATGCTATGAATAAGTTAGGAGCAGATACAGGGTAATGCAGATTTCCAGCTTCCCGTGGGTGAGGTATTATTGGAATCTTCTTAGGCTTATCCAGCACCAGAAACTCTTGTCCAGTTTGCAGAAACCAATGAACTAAGCAGGCACCACGCTGTGCAGAAAGTGACAGAAAATGAGATATTCCGTGGCAATGAACTCAGCTTGTATCTGTGTGGTGTGGGAGCAGTAAATACACACACATGTCGTGGATTCTTCCTTGGATTCTCCCTTCATTTCTCTGCAGCTTTTTACTGTGGTTTAAACTTCTGCTCCCATTTTCCACCATGGTATTCCTCATGGGTTTATGGGTTCAGGAGTTTTACTCCTTCCCTGACTTTTGCCAGTTAGATAATTTCTGTTTAAACTTATTGCCTACATATTGTTTATTTGCCAGTCCAATTATTTTAGTCCAAGCTGGAACTTATTCAGGCAAGTTTTTGAGGTTCCTGTGAAAATGGGGATGGACCTGGCTAATATCTGTATTTTCCATTGATTATATTTTCCACAACATGACATAATCTTGGGAATTAAAGTGAAATTTCTAAATTTATACATTAATTCTGCAAGTTCTTGAGGAAACAGAGTCTTCTTTTARGACCAGGGCTGTGCATGGAACACGCTGAGGCAAAATTATGTGTAGTGTAAGTGACAAAACTTTGGGATTATTTTGCTTGTCAGCAGCAGGTCACACCTAAGTAATATTAAACATTTATTATCAAATGACATTTTGACATCTGAGGATAGTCATATGAGTATTCCCAGCAAAATGGGCCTGAGAGGACTTCAGGTATCTGATGCTTATCTCCTTTGCACTTCTTGTTCCTTCAGGATTAATTTTTTACTTCATTTTTTTAATGAAAAAAAAAAAAAGGTAGAAGCAAGTTCTTTTAGCAGAGCTGTTGTAAATGTGCTGCACTTCAAGTAAAGCCTTGGCAGCAGAGGTGGCTCAAATTCTGTTGTAGTTCATCTGTTCCCCTGTGATAAAGGCCCAGACAAGCTCCAGGACATTAGTCACTGCTTTCTGCAGATTGCTGATTTCCCTCTTTTCTCCTTTTCACTCTTTTTCAAGCATTACTGATGTTAATTTGTGCACCCAGCCTCAAAGATAAGCTGTGAAATGAGAAATGGAATTTGGCTTCTGGTTGGCGCAGCTCCAGAGCTGAAAGGATGAAGAACACTGCTYAGGATTGATGACTTTTGAGAGGTGTGGAGGTCAGGCCAGAGTGTCATAATTTGATATCCCAGCTGTCTGTTGGAAATCTGTTTTTTCAGAGGAGTTAGAACTGGAAAAAATGTGATTAATTCCACACCTTTCTTTTTTTCTCCTTGTCCTGGCTTTTCAGGCCCTTGTCCTGCAGGGTACCCGTGTCTGCACTCTGCTTGTGGTGTGGTCTTTTTTTAATATTGATATTTTGGAGCGGCTCCCGCAGAACTTGTTGCGTCTGGCAGGAGCTGTTAATTTATTTACATCTGCTAATGCCAGAGGTACCTGCTGAAAGTTTGCTGTCATCCTCGGGTTCATCTTTTTTGATGGAAACTTGCAAATACTGAGGGGAGCCGCAAAGGCTGCAAACCCTCCGGAATCCGTCCAGCAGGAGGCCGCGTCGGATGATCAATTTCCTTCACGAGATCCCATCTGTCGTGTCTGTGCGCTGAAAAACCACCCATTTCCCAAAGTCAGAGCTGAGGAGCTGAAGGAGTTCTGCGTTCTTTATGCCAGAATAAAAGCTCTGCTAGCCATTGGTGTCTAGCACTTGGCAGATATCTTGGAATTCTAATGTTTGTCAGTGAGAAGAGTTCCAAAGCGCTGTTGATGGCTGGGTCCCTTCCCACCATCTCCTCTGAAAGTTGTATTTTCTGCTAAAATACGATCAGCATGCTTTCTATGGAATAGTATTTACAGTTCTCAGACCTTAAAGACAGCGAAATCTGGTTTTAGGAGGCAGAGTGGGCCATGGCTGTGTGAGAGGTGTTTTTGACACAGGTTTTTGGAGCTGAAGGTGGGCAGTGGCTTTCAGTTACCAGTTTGGATTACTGSATTATGTCATCTGGATTGTTCCACGATGGTCCTGCCCTTCTTTCAGAGAAAGGTGTTTGTACATGGCAGCACTGACTTTTATCTGCTAGAACCAGGCAGATTTAGGAGTTTTGCCACAATACAGACATTTGTCTTTTTTCCCTAAATAATTTTTTTACAGAATACTTGTCCAGTTTTTTTTCAAAAGTGTTTTTCCAAGAGCAATATTCTTTCACTGATAGAAAATGTTGGATTTTGGAAATAATACAACAGCAGGTTTTTACAGGTTTGGCTAATAATTTCTTTTTGCTAGTGCTAAAAATGGAGTTGAAGTATTAAAAAACAAACTGCAGGGCACAGCCAGATTTCAGATATATTCAGAATGTTCTGTTACAAATGATGCCACTTGCTAATTGCTTTTAAATTAGGGTATTTGTGCCCATGGTGATTACTGCAAAGCATCATTTAGAGCCTAAAAGCTGGAGTAGCTTTTTCAAATTGGGGTTTGATTTGCAAGAAGTACTTGAAAAACTTGGTGCTGTGGACTTGCAGTGGTATTTTGAATTGTCAATGGCTCTCAGGATGCCCTCCTTCCAAAAATGTTATCAGTACTGGGTGATAACTCTGCAGAAAATAAGTAAGGTCTGGGTTGGGTGGAATGGTTGGTTCAGAAGTATAACTAATTTCTTAATCTGCCTCTAAGAAATCGCTTCAAGATTTTTAAAAGGATTTGGTTTAGTTTAAAAATTTGGGGCCTGGTTCAGCATCAACAATATTAAACTTCAAGAGACGAAGTGGCAGCACAAAGGAGCAAAAAGCTGTTGATTGACAAGAAGGCCCCTGATGCAATGTACAAYACTCAGCGTGGGGAGGAAAAACGAGAAGGATGAAAGAGCAGGTATTTTACTTCTTTACCCGAGAAGATAAATATTCCTCAAAAATATTGTTTCATCATTGGAAAATCAGAAGAAAAAAAAAATTACAGATTTTTAAATTATCTGTGGATCAGTGGCAGAGACCCATGATTACCTTTTTTTTTTGAAGAAATCTTATTGCTCTAATCACAGACCTTAAATATTAGTACCATCTCTTTTTAGCAGTTTTTTTGAGAAATTTCTTCTCTTTTCTATGCCATGTATTCACTCTAATTTCTCTTGCACAATCAGGACTTATGAAATACAATCCCTGGTATTTCAATAATCATTATGAAGTGATGCTATTAAAGGCCTGAGTTATTTACACTGGTTTTCTTTAATGGCCAGAAGCTAAACCCAGGAAGGGCAGAGAATCTCTCTTTATGGATTTAATTTTTCTTAAAAGTCAGGTACAGTTTGTTCTGTTTGAAATTCTTTCCTGTATTTCGATCCAAATGAGGATATTCCCTGCCAAATTAGCCATGAATATTAAAGAACTRTACAGCCAATATTGCCCAAAAGACATTTTCCTTTATGTCTTCAGCTGTGTCTTCACTGTATCCAGGACATTTACAAAGGGAAAAGATGATTTCTGCCCTCTTTGTTTAATTTTTGGATTTGTGGGTTCAAATTCTAGTAATGCCTCTCTCATACCACGGTCAGTGTGGGGTCAAAGCTTGTCAAAGTGAGGAAAGGATTTTAAAATCTCATCTCTGCGTTTTTTTACCTAATGCATAATTTCTTATCATGTAGTCTTGGTTGCTCCTCTGTTGTTCTTTCCCATCTTCCCCTTTTACCCTTGGCTTGTCACAGATTTTGGTGACCTGTGAAGGGCACATCCCCCCAAGTGGGTGAGTGGAAACCAAAACAAAAGCATTAATCTGGTTTCTGGGAAAGCAGGTGCATGCAGGGAGCGTTTCTAATTCACACAAGATTTAACTGGAGGGAAGGAGAGGTTCTTTTCTGCACTGACTTATTTTTACCTGGAAACAAAAATGGAGACAGGGAGCTGTGAAATCTGTCAGCTGGAGCGGTCAAATCCTCAGGAACACTCGTGGCTGGTGGGTGAGGCTGGTTTCTGGTTTCTGTTGTGTGCTCCATTATCTGTTGATGGCATGAGCAGTTGCTTTCCCCGGGCTGTGGAGCTGTTTTGAATTGGAACAAGGTGGCTGTAGAGAAGTTTTATGAGCTGTTGCAGAAATTCAGCRAGCCAGCGCCAGGCGCAGAATTGCTTGGCATCTGTTTGTGGCTCTGTCTTCTTGTTCTGGGCATAATGCTGCCATTAACACGGAGAAAGTTTAATTTTTAACTTCCCATACGAGATCATACCACTTAGCCCAGTGATTTCAGTCAGAGGAGCACCAAAGAAGGAGACTTGGAAGAAGAAAGATTCTTGATCTGTCTGTAGTTTGAGTCAGTCATTATTTTCCACACTGATTTCAGTTAACCTTGGAAGCAGTGTTGCTCTCCTACCTCCATTAAGTGTTTCCAATGTTGCAGGTACAGATCAAAGACTTTAATGCTCGTGAACATCTTTTTTATTGCTGAATATCCACAGAATGCTCATCTTCCACCTTCTTCTCCCACCTTATATTCCAGTGTGCTGCAGTGCTCTGTCCTTTCCCCAGACTTCAGCTGGAATCTGGGAAAAGCCTGGGGAATCTCTCATGACTGCCAGAGCTCCAGGAGCATTTGGACACCGCTCCCAGGACTGCACAGGGTGGGATTGTTGGGGTGTCTGTGCAGGGCCAGGAGCTGGACTGGATGGTCCCTGTGGGTCCCTTCCCACTCAGGATACTCTGTGATTTTCTTTGCCGGGTCTGGGGCGTCTTTTACCCAAGTCCTGCCCAGCAGATTCTATGGATAGCAGCTGGAATGTGGTGTGAGAGCAAAGTAATTTGAATATCACAAAGAGAACGAATGGTTTCAGGCTCACAGCAGAGATGCCCTGGTTACAGGTGCTGTCTCTGCCTTCACAGCCCAGGGAYTGTTCTAAAGGAGTCAGTGGAAGGTGACTAAAAACCCCAAATTCATTAAAGTTGCATTGCTGTCYGCATGGCTGAATTCCTAAATAGAAGGAGAATCCAGAAATAATTCCAAGGAGGTGGAGAACAGCCTTCCCAGAGGGATTCACCCCGTCCAGCCTCTCCTCACACCCTCACTGCTGCGCGTTCCTGTGGCCCTGGCTGCCCCTGACCCGGCTGGGGAACTGTTCCTGGTGTGAGTGCTGCCCTGAGCTGTGCTGGGGAACTGTTCCTGGTGTGAGTGCTGCCCTGACCCGCCTGGGGAACTGTTCCTGGTGTGAGTGCTGCCCTGAGCTGTGCTCGGGAACTGTTCCTGGTGTGAGTGCTGCCCTGACCCAGCTCAGGAACTGTTCCTGGTGTGAGTGCTGCCCTGACCC
>RAHM01000182.1:1175265-1204819 GCA_003713295.1 Parotia lawesii
TATATATAAAAATATAGATATCTATATCTATATATATATTATATACATTATATATCTATTATATATATTATATATAATATATATAATATATATATTATATATATAATATATACAATATATATCATATATATCATATATATTATATATCTCATATATATAAATAAAGTCTTTCATTGGACTGAAAACTCTGAATATAAAAGGGTTTTAAATATATACAATAAATATTTTCCAGTGATCTAAAGATACAAAAAAAAATATATAAAGATTCTTTCTATATAAGTACCTATTTAAAAAATTAAGAGGCATTACTAACGAGGTGTGGCCCTGCAGAACTGTGTTATTTATGGGGAATTGCAGCTTGCCCCAAGCTGGATTTTGTGGATCCTTTTCTGTGCTTCTCTAAGGTCGCCTGGCACTGCTGCCATTTAAAGTTGTGAGGCTGTCCCTGCCTGTCCCTGCCTTCCTGMTGCTCCCCTGGCAGCACAAATGTTCTTGGGGCAGCAAGAAAAATCCCTTTGCAGTCTGTTCCTTCCAAACTCCTCCCTCCTCCTGCGCCCTTCTCTTYGTCCTGTCACTGTCGTGCTGTGGGTAATTCCACAGATTTTCCACGTGCCTGCGCATTCTGGGATGAGCTTCATTGGGAACGGGAAGCCCAGGAGAAGTCAAATTAAGCATTGTGCAGAAAATTAGAAAATTTTGGGATAGCGGATTGGGAAAAAACCCCAAATCCTCGTAATTGTGGGTATTTTTTCTGTGCCTTTGCTGGGAGGTTGAGCAGCAGACCGTGGAGGGGCTGTTGAGGGAGGTTCCACTGTGCCCCTTTGCCTCCTCTCCTCGTGGTGATGGTTTGCAGGAGAACAAATAAAAATGGGGATTCTGGGCTCTGACGCAACACCTGCACTCTTTAAAGGAAAAACCAGGGATTTATGGAGGAAAAGGGGGATTTTATTAGAGGAAAAGTGACGCCTGTGTCCTTGCAGACCTCTAAACACACGTATTTGTGCACGGTTTTGTACACATATGTGAATAATTCATACATCCAGGCAGGCACAGACACCCAGCCACAGACTCCCAGCAGGTTTGGAGATGAAAACAAGCACTGCTGTACCTCGGAGGAAGTTTAGCAGTTAATGGACGTGACAAAACATTCCTTGGGCCTCCTTTGTGTCCTTAAYGTGAGGTTGTTCTGCAATGGAAGTGGGGCTGAGCAGCAGCCTGSTCCAGTCCCAGCTGGGTTTGCCTTTTCCACACCTTAAAAAAAACCAGCACAGGTCGCTGACTGCCCTCGTATTCCAAGAATTTGGAATTTTCTTGGGAGCATCTATTTTGCTGTTGTTTTTTAATCAGGGTTACAGCTTTTGTAAGCAAGGAATGACCCCAGTCCTCCTTGCARATAAATCAGGGTACAATTCTCTTGAGGGGAGTCAAAAGCACACAACAAATTAAAAGAATCACGTGTCTGTTTTCTTTAAAATACACATTTCCTCCTGAAATTTAGGGATCTCTGATGCCAATCTTGTGATTTTTATCAGGCCTGTGAGTCAGATTTTTTTAATTTTTTTTTTTTTTTTTTTTTGTATTCTAAGTTTTTGCTCTAACAGATTTTGCCTGCCCACAGACTACCTCCCATCTGTTCAGGTTAATGGTTTTTCTGCCTGTGCTCAGAGAGGAGCATATTGCAGGATTTGAGTGAGGAATTTCATCTCAAGACACCACCAGTCCTTGGAGTCTGCTTAAACTTGGTTGCCAGGACTACTCCAACCAAGGCAAATAGGATAAATAATTGGAGCTTGTCTTGCAGGAAAATGAGAGCTGTAGCTTGCCTAAGGAACGGGAAAAAAAGATAAGAGTGATAATGGAATGGAAACCTTGGATAAACATTGGGATTGGGAAGTGTTCGAGCTCTCAACTCTTAAATGCGTGGTGGGGGGTGAGAGTGAAGAAGGGAAAAGGAGAAGGAACTGTGGATCCAGGGATGGGACAGAAAGTTGTGATGCCTTTTGTAGGGGGACAGTACCAAAAGGAGCCCTCAGGAAAGTCCAAACCAGGTGATGTCTCCTACTGGAACTGCTAATTAATCACAGTATCACAGTATTGGGGGTTGGAATTAAGCCCTTAAACAACTGCTTGCCTCAAGCTCTCAGCCCAGGAAAGAGGCTCAAAATATGGGGATTCACACAAGTGYGGAAAGGGTGAAAGTTTGAAGCCTCGACCCGCTGCCTTTGGAGATTGTTTTTAAAAAGCTGTGCTTCATAAATCCTTGCCTTCCTTGGCTGTGAAGCTGTGCCTGTCTTTCACTCCCAGCTCAGCCCTTCGGCTGCAGAGGTCGGGGTGTTCCCAGTCCTGCCGGGCTGGGGTTGGTGTGTTCTTATTTGTGCTGCTGAGAGTGACCACAGNTGCTGCTGAGAGTGACCACAGTGATTCCCATTCCTGCCGGGCTGGGGTTGGTGTGTTCTTATTTGTGCTGCTGAGAGTGACCACAGTGATTCCCAGTCCTGCTGGGCTGGGGTTGGTGAGTTCTTATTTGTGCTGCTGAGAGTGACCACAGTGACTCCCATTCCTGCTGGGCTGGGGTTGGTGTGTTCTTATTTGTGCTGCTGAGAGTGACCACAGTGATTCCCATTCCCTCGGCTGCTCTGCGCTCCTGGCTGTGCTGGGTGTCACTAAAGGCATCCTTGAGGGAAAGCTGATGTCAGACCCTCCCAATTATCTCCTTCCTCAGCAGCAYGGTGCAGAAAACAGCCCAATTTGTGGCTGTGGAAGCGTTTCCAAGGTGTTTTTCCAGCTGGGGATTGCGTGTGGATGTGCAGTAATGATCCTCTGCTTTCTGTCAGGCCAGCCAAGGAAATGACACAGCTTTGGACAGGGCTGCTYGCCTTAATCTGTTCCTTTCTGGGCACGTGCCTTGAAAATGGGGGTTCTGARTGGTTTTAGACACGTTATCCTGCCACAGGGAGGGTGTGCTGGGGATAATTTGAGGGAAAGCTGGTCAGGGAAGGTGGAGAGGARCAGGGGTGCAGCCATCAATGTGTCRCTGTCCCCAGCTGTCCTGTCTGTCACTGGGGGCTGCTGGCAAGATGTGGACGCTTAAAATTAAATTAAATTAAGGTTTAGTCTGTTACAAATGATGAAAACTGGGCAGGTAATTTTGCTGAATCCTTTATTGCCTGTGTAGATACCCCRTGATAAACTGGACTAAAATGACCATTTCCTCTTCTTTCTTTTGGATGAATGATGCAAAAGAATTGTCATGAACTGGTACTGAGAGTTTCCCCATTTTCTTTGTCTCAGTATTTGACATCCAGACCTGTCTTGTGTTCGTTTCTGAGCACAAGGCCCCACTTTGCTTCCCCTCCACCTCTCCCTGTCCAATGTGGAGCTTTTTCCAGGAGCTGTGTCCCAGCCAGAGGAGTGTCACATTCAGTGATGGGGGACCAGGCTCTCCACAGCTGGCAGAACTCAACAAGTGAGATTTACTATGGTGGAATCTAATCTAGTTAATATTATTTTATTAAATAATTATGCATTAATGGGGTTTTTTTTCATTTATTTTTGAATTTTTTAGTCTCTCAAGCTGAGGTAAAATGTAAAAGCAAAAGGCAGAGGTGGATTTTGGTCATTGCCAGCTGTGTACCCTTGTGTCTTTGGAAGCCTCACTGTAGCTTGGATTGTGATAAGTTCATTTCCTTAATTTTGATCTAAAGTACAGCCAAGAAAATACCTCAGCTCTTTCATTTCCCTCTGAAATTTTGCAGGATTAATAGAGCCCAGTAGGTAGCAATGGTGCATAGATGGAAATTACTGCTCAAATTACCTTTAGTTGCTCTGATTTTATTTACAGCGATTAATGTTTTGGTTTAAAATTAAACCACCATTATATTTTAATTAGTAATTAGATTGACAAATTGGTGAAAGCACTCCAAAATTGGGTGGTTTTGCCAGTGATTTTCCAGAGCTGCAGCTCCCGGCAGATGGCAGTGCTGGACTGGATGTAGGTGAGGACCTGCTCTCCTCCAGCCTGGAAAGGGAGCAGAAGCTCAGATTATTCACTCCAGGTTATTCCCTAAAAACACCCATTGCAGAAATGCATCCTGGTTTGGTTTGCTTCCCTTTCCTTGGCGCCCCAGTGAAGTCTGAAATRGCTGGAGACACCARCTGATATAAAGAAAYGYAGGATTTTTGTCTTAAGTAATCCTGGTTGAGCTGGCAGAATGTGAAATGCGTTTAGAAGAAATGCCCACAAACACAAAAACCTTTGTTAAAGTCACTAAGATTGGCTTTGGTTGCCCTTAAACCTTTGTGAAGGAACCTGCCCTTATTTGCTTCACAGTCAGTGCATGTTCTGGCTGGATTATCAGAAAAACAAGACCCACTCATAAGAAATCTTAAAAATAACCTCAAAACAAAACATAAAATACTTCAGATTCTGTCTGTAACTCAACAGTGCGATTTTTTTTTTAATTATCTGCTGGACAATGGAACAGGATAAGAAATTAATGAGAATGGAGAAACTCAGACTGCAGGAGCTTACAATGGATTAACGAACACAATGCTCACCAGGTGTGTTCTGGTTGCTGTGGAAAATAGGTGTTGGTTCAGACAGTCATAAAAACTGCTGGGGGTAAGAAAAAACCTCTGAAGTGAAAAAGGAGAAGAGGAGAAAAGATAGAAAATCCTGACTTCAAAAGTTGTCAGGAAGATTCACAGACTTGCTTTCAAAAAAATTAATGGCCATGCCCGCGAATCCTGGTGAATTTTCTTTTGGTTGTGCTGTTAGGGTCTTAGGGATTATCGCTCATTTTGGGCGCTCTGGTTTCTTCCCTGCTCACAAATGAAAAGGAGCAGGATTTGAGAAGACGCTGGCAGAGTGCCCTTCTGTGGGATTTTGATAGGAGAGCTGCCTCGAAGTGATCTCTGACAGAACTACACACTAATTTGTGTGGCTGCAGTAGCAAACCACGCTGAGGGGAGCAGCATTTCTTTCTGAAGGGAATTGAACTTTGCAGGATGGACACCCTGGGTCTCCAGCTCTAAAAGGGTTTCAACACATCCCAAATTTGTGTCCCAACAGGCCTTATTTTGGAATAATCACGAACACATTCTCCCCCTGAGTGCTGTTATTTGTTCGTGTTTTGTTTACTCGCCGGGAGGACCGTCCTTGCCCGGAGCCATGAATTCACAAGTGAAAATATTTACCAGTAACCAGCTGCAGGTTTGGCCCTTAGGTAACCRGGGCTGCTGTGGGGGGCTCTGCCAAATGGCAGCTCCTCCCTGGGAGAAGCATTCCCATTCCCTTCTCCAGAGGAACCGGTGCCACGGGCTGCAGGCTTGCCCAAGGATCCATCAGCAGGGAGGTGACCAACAGCCTCAGGCAGCCTCCTCCCCCTGGGGCCCACGGGTGAATCCCACAGGAYGAGGTGGGGCTGGGTCCAGCTCATCTCCTGAGCACCCTGGGCTCAGGGCTGGGTGTCACCCAGGGAGTGGGAAGGCAGAGACCAGCCCTGCTCAGACCTCTGAGATTTTGGAGCAGGCTTTGCTCTGGTGTGCAGAASAGAACAGAGAGGTCCTGTTCTCAGCCCTATGGGCATGGGGGGAATTAATCCTACAGATCTGAATCCTACAATCGTGTCATTACTGCAGCTATTGCTACGTGTGGCTGTATGTCAGARGAGAATGTTTGTTTGCCTCTTAGTTGCCTCGTGCCTCTTGCACTTCCATGTTTTATTAGTAAATCTCAGATCTGACAGCACTTAGTTGTGCAAAAAAAAGAAAAAAACGAGGGAAGGGGAAGGGAAGATTTGTTGGAATCTCACCCTGTGTCCAGCTCCTCACAGCTGGGAGGGCTCGGGGTGCTGGGGTTTTCAACAACCTCTGGGGACACTGCTGGAACCTGCTGGATTCCCAAATCCCAGACCTGTGGTGCTCCATATTGCTCCACGGCAGAGCTGGACGTGACCTGAGTGATGCAGACCTTGGCTGGAGCAGTTCTGCACCAAGCACTCGGGAGAGTGTGGAGCTTGTCCGATTCCAGTGGTCATCAAGCACTAAAAACTCGGCTCTCTTCTGCTTTACACGTGATGAGAGAGAAGGGTGTGAGCCATGGTGGGATTCTGTGTTATTGTATTGCACAGCTACACCAAAAGGAGTGTGCCTCTCTCTCTGGCAGAGATTTTTTGGTTTTAATTCAGCTCCTAATTAGATGCGCCACGAGCAAATTGAGAGTTTGCACAGCTGCCTGTCAGACACCACTGTCAGGAAAGTCCTTTCTCATCTCTGCTGGCTTCCCCTTTGTCTCAGCATCCTCGTCTTGGGCTCTGTTTTGTGTCACAGATCCCAGTAGATTTACCTGGCTTTGAGCTTCGTGGGCTGTTTTTGTGTRGGAATTTTTAAAGTCCGTGTTCCCAAGGTCAGGCTCACCTGGGGAAGGGATGGAATGTCCATGYCTGGAGTATTACTTGTGGTGCCAGTTTATTGCAGTGAAAAACACAGTTCACTCACCAGCAGTACTGGAAAATTCTGTTCTTCCCTAACCCGTAGTGAGAAGCTGAAAAACCTCAGAACACAGGCTCTCAGTTATTTGGCTTTCTAGAGAATATTGAAATCAATAAACCAAACGTGGGTATTTGAAGTACAGACAAAATTATGTGATTGATTGTATTTCAAGGTGTAATATTGAACTACAAGCCGGTTGGTTTAGTTTTCTAACACACTTGGGGAGCTTAAAAAACACTGAAAAGGTGCTACTGGCAAAAGCATTTTCTATTTTCTTGGTATCCATTTGCACTGAGAATTACCTGTACAGTGTAATTCCCATGGCTCTTGGAACTTGAGTTTTTGTGGCAGCATTCTGGACCTTCCCTGAAAGCCAGCAGCTAGGTRAAATGCTTGCTTCTGAGGCTCATTCTTCCATAATTACTGAGAAATTATTTGGGTTTTCTGCTGAGCACAGTGCATGAAATTGTCCTTCCCTCGAGGTGGAGAAATTGCACTGAAAGTACCACCCAGTGTCTGATCCACATTTCGAGTCAGAGGAGACTCTCCTGAAACCAGTGGAAACTGTGTGTTTGTGGGAGAAAAAAGCCCACCCTGAAAATATTAATTAATCCACCTGCAAACAGCAGAGGGTCCTAGAAAGCACCAGCAGTTAGTGGTGATTTAACCCCTGGGATGTCAGTGATTAATTTCCTTGTGAGTTGTTGCTAATGCTGTGGGAAGCACATGGAGAGAGCTCTGGCTGTTKCTGTTAATGTGCTTTTTCTGTAGATTTAGGCTGCTCACAAGCTGGGTTCGTGGCACACGCGGTGCCTGYCGCCCATCCCTGAGGCACTGAAATATTCCCACTATTTCCAGCCGCCTCATGTGTGACKCCTGCCTGCCCTGCTGCCCCTTAGAGCCAGGGAATCTGGGGTTTGATCATGGATCTGCTTATCTGTGATTGGAARCCAGTCTTTAGCCAATCTCCTCTGCATTTCTTCCTACAGAAGAGGGCAGCAAAAGCCATCGACTCCTTTCCTTCCTGCCTCTGTGCAGATGCTAAACCAAGATGAGGTTTTCTGATGGATCTACTCAAAAAAAAAACCAGGGCAGCACATGACTGGCTTGAGTATAACCATAAAAGCATAAGTTTCAGTTGCATGGAAAAAAAAAAYTGAAACATCAAATGCTGTTTTACACCGATTATTTCGGCTTTTTGTTCAAATGGGGCCTCAAGTATTCCTGTAATGGGATGTTAGTGGGAGTGCATGACTTGCATCTTCCCCCTCTTTCTTTCCTACCATTGACTGGCTCGTTCAGAACCTCAGAGAGGTTTTTAATATACATTTTCTGTATTAAATTCAGGATCCTCAAAGGCGAAAATTCAACCAATGTCACAGCCCAAYGTGTTATATGTGAAGTACCATTCTGTAGTGCCTCCAGGCATAAGTGATTCAGATTTACCTCACAGGGTCACACAACTTCCTTAGAGGCATCTGAAACACCTCAGAGAGCTCGGTATAAATAGAAAAATTAAAAGGCAGATGCATTTCTGATGAAAAAATGGATTGGATTCAGTCTCAGAGGCTCTTCCACTCCGTGCTGGTTTATATGGCTCTTCAGGTGTTGCCAGAAATGACCTCCTGGCAGTGTAAAGTCTTTAGGTTCACTTTATTTTCTTTACCTCAGTAAGAAAAAATAAATCTGCCCATCTCAAGATTTTATTTCTAGCTGGTYTGGGTATTTTCTGTCACAAACTATTCACCAGGGGCTGCACTGTGGGACATTTTAGCCCCTTATTCAAGATGATGTGCCTTCCTTTCCAAACAGGATTGCTCAGTAGCAGTTTGTACTCCTTTGTCTTGGTTATCAGCAGGTGAAATGGAAAGAATGGACCACTTAGTTGGTAGGGAAAYGCCAAATTTGTTAGTTTATCCTGCAATATTGTTGTACTGGCTGTAGGAGATAAGGAACTTAGGGCAGCTGGTGCAGAAGGTGCAGTTGGAGGCTTGAGCACCAAGCACCAACAAAAGCTGGATTCAGCACAGTAATATTTCGTAATTTGGCTGGTGATGTTTTCCTGTAAAAAAGTTGGAACTTTCTGTTCATCTCATGAGTACAAAATATTTTTATGACCCCAGCCCTGGGAAAGTGTGGTAGTCGTCCTAATGAGTCTAACAGATCTGGAGAAGGTTAGAGTGTGTTGCATCACGTAGTAGGTCTTCTGCTGATGAGGGAATGAACATTTAAAAATAYTCTCATTTGTCATCCAGTCTGCAGAAAAAGAGCTCGCAGAAGTTACATCGTGACTGCAAATCCTGCAGAGAAGTAATGGGCTAATGGTAAATATTACATAATGGGAGGTGTGGGATTCGGAGACATTACCAGACTGCTGTTTGGGCATGAAAGAGGACTTGTTTCACCTTGAGTGGGCAGAAAACGAGGCATTTTCAGTTGAGCAGGCTGTTTAAAAGACCCATAAAATTTCAGTTCAACTGAGAGATTCAGGAGTAGGAGGCACTTTCTTCTGCATTTCACATCTCCAGTGAAAACACTGTTCAGGCACAGAGCAGAGGGACAAATAGAAACCCTCCAGAACAAAGCAACAGAGATGCTTCTTGGGCTGGAAGGAATAAATTGGCTCTGTTCTGTCTAAATGATCAGAGTAGAGGGGATCTGATGCATGCCAAGGGATGGGAGAACTTGTTAAAAAAGAAAGGGCTGGTAATAAATGAAATAAATCAGGAGAATAAAAGAAGRGATTGAGTTGGAGGTTGTGGAAGCCTCTGAAGGTGCTACACATAAAGCTGTTGTGAAAAACACAAAACCACCTTTCTAGCAAGAGGGGTGTGCAGCCCAGGCAGGGAAATGGAATAATTGCTGCTTGATAAAATTGTGTTCTTTATTTCTAGGTAGACCATGGGTTATTTTTAAATCAGCTTTTAGAGCTGAATCTCTTTGGGCAGCTCCTCCACGGCCTGGGCAGGGAAATCCTCCACTGAAAAGTGTTTACTCTGGTTTTTCAGGAGTTTGGCCATCCCTGGTGAAGGCAGTGGGGCGAGGTGTGAGGGTGCATGCAGGAGGTTTGGGTTTCAAGCAAGTATTAGCAAAGTTCTTTGCTGCAGGCTGCAGAAGGGAGGGCAGGAAAGGCCTGCAGCAGAGGAGCAGGGATTCCCACAGAGATGTTCTCCTGCCCCGCTCGGTTTGAGCTCTGGGGGCTGTGCCCTCGTGGTCCTCAGCAAAAGTGGGCAGCTCGGAGATAAAGAAATCCTGCAGCCCGACAGAATTAACCATGGCAGTGCCAGGGTCAGGACTGTGCTGGGATGCACCAGGACAAGGAGTGATGGCCTTTGTTCCCAATAATTCTCTTCCCATCCCTTATGATGGACAGCTCTGGTGTGGAGATGTTTGATCCAGTGATTTCAGGTACACGGACACCACGGAGCCTGAGATGTACTGGCAAAAGCACCTTTTTTTTTTATGAGCAGTTTATTTTCCCCTTCAAAAGTCTGGACTGAGGGTGAAGAACTGCACTGGTCGTGTCCTACCTGGCGTGCCGGGGAAATAATATTTGTATGAAATAAATCAAATTCCAGTTGGGGTTTCTGTGAATTGCCACCTCCCGGGGCGAATGGCTCCGAAGGGCAATCCCTGTGTCCTTGCCACGGCAGTGCTTCCACTGGGGAGGGCATTTCATCCAGCTGAGTGATTAACAGCAGAACAGAGCTGCTGGAAGAGTGAGCCATGGCACCTGTTGGAGTGACCTGTGCTGTCCCAGAGCCAGGGAAATGCGCTGCTGTGCAGATTTACAGCTCCTGCTAGTGGAGATTATCATTAATCTAATGAAGCCCAGCCCAGCAGGGAGCACTTCAACAGCTAAAAGTCGCTCAAAGTCACACGTCTGATGTGTTCTGTAGTTTGTTTTGTGGTCATGGCCTGCTTCTTCTGAGGCAATTTCTGTGTGAAGTAATAGCTTGAGCAAACATCGCTGTTTCATGTGAGAGTGAAATACTGGCTGGGTCGGGTGCCAAGGGTGGAACTCCACCGTGCAGAAACAAAAAAGGACGTGTTCTAAATCCAGACAGGTCTTTGCAGAATCTGAGTAACACATTTAAGAGCATCAAGGTCTTTCAGAGTCGGGTTTTAAATAGGATATTTTTTTGTTTCATATCGGTCTCTTTTTGCAGAAATGTGGAACAAGTGAATAAAAGAAAGTCTGTAAATCCCTGTGTTTACAGTGTTCTGGATAATTTCTATTTGAGCACGATAACCTCATCATTGGTGAGTTATCCAGATGATGATTTTCATTAGCTTGGCTGACTGGGAAGGCAGCACAGCAAATGTTGGCACTGTCAGTWGTAGAGCACATGGATATTGATAGAGAAATCCCCCTGGTTTCAGTGGGTTGTGGTTTAATTYCCATAAAATGGAAATGCTGTGCAGATCTCAGCATACACTTTCTTTTGTTAACAGAATCTTATGGTCTTCCTGTATTTACAAAAGTCTTTTTTAATTGAACTAAAGAACCAGTTATTTCTAGTCAGATTTGCCCTCAAAGACTGGGCTCAACATGAAGTCTCAGCTTGAAGACCAGGCTTGGTTTTTCTCCAGCGTGTTTTAGTTTGAGGTCAGTGCAGCAAGGCTTTTTAAGTCCATGGAATTCTGGCTGGGTCTGTGTCATTACCCTGTGAGTTTCTTTACATGCAGCTCACTGATAATTCCAGTGAACCAGAATATCCTGTGTGTGTGTATGTATATATATATATATATATATATATACACACACTGTGGAACTGTAGGTAGGTGAAGAGGGAAATACATCAGATTTTTCAATATATTTGAAACACCTTTACTGACTCTGCTTCATTCCTTGTCCTTGCCAAAGTTCAGTGAGCGGAGTGAGTTCGTGTCAGGCTGCCTCTATGGCAACTGCGCATTCTCTGGTTGTTTCATTTTAAATGTGGGTTGTGAAGCGAGGAATGCATCAATATTTCAGGTGTTTCGAACAGACTCTGACTATCAGAGGCCCTGCCAGTGCCTGCAATGGGCAGCATCCCTTCCACAGCTGTCTGCTCTCTCTGTTGGCTTTGGAAAGCAGTGTTTGAGTGCCAGGGGGATGATGGTGCCCCTTTCTTTCCTCCTCTTYCTTACCTACAATGCCAAAAATCACCTACAGCAGGCAGCCAAATGTTACCTGGAGTGGGGCATGTTTGTTTTTTAACTTCACTCGTGCTGGCAGCTCACCTCAGGCTCCTCAGAGACCCTGTCCTGGAAAGCTCTGAGAGCTGCTTACAGCCATTCCATGCTCCATGCCAAGAGTAGTAAGGCTTAACAGGAATTTTAAACTACAATTGAGYGGAATCCTGTAAATCAATAACACCAAACGATTTCATTCCTCAGCTCCCCTCTCTAAAAAAAAAAAAAAATTACCATAAGTATGTGATGAATGTCTTTATGGAAGGATTGCCTCTTTCCTTTATTGAAAATGGGAAATAATTCAAGCAGGGCATGGCTGAATTTCCTAGGTAGAGTAAATAGAACAAAAACTAGGTTCTATTTCACAGCAAACACATGCGAAGAAACTCTTAGGCTTTGTTCTGAAATTCTCGAGTTATGAGTCTTTAAGTTATTTTTTAGACATACCAAGAGAAATTCTTGCAGTTTGTGGCTCAACATTTGGAGAATATTGTGGAATATTATACATTTTTATGAAAGCTGTTGGCTAAAGCTGCTGTGAAATTAAGTCTCTTTAAATGACTGAATGTCAGATTTGTTTTCAAATGTCAGATTTGTTTTCAAGCCTCAGATTGCTTAACTTCAGTCCTTACTATTCCTGTTTATTTTCAAAGCTGAAGTCATTTGTTGAAATGTGAATCATGCCAGGGTTTAGCTGTTTGAAGGTTGCCTCATGTTTAAGTAGAAAGACCGAATTTAGAGGAATAGCATCTCACTAATTAACAGTTAATGAGTATTTTGGTTACCTCACTAACACATASATGCAGCGGACTTGGAGTAAAGAGTAGGAGGGTCTGCCTTGGGCTCTCTGTGGTTTCCCAGTTCCATTTCCTCTCTCAAAGAATTACCAGCTGCTGATATTTGTTAGGGCAGGCCTTGGGGGAAGTTTAATCTCTGTGGACGGCCAGGTTTCATCCAGATTTGAAGAAACTTTAGTATTGTTCTAAACTTATTTTCCGGTGTCCAAGAGGCAGCTTCACTACAGTGTAGCCAAGATAATTCTATTTAAATTAAATGTGTGTTATGTGATGCCCAATAATGCATTTACCTCACCTGTTACTGCATCAGAGAGAAATCCAGCAGCTCATCCTGCTCCCAATAGAATTSAACCAGAACAATGCTGTTACATTTATGGGGACCAGAAATTGGGCTTTTTAAAGTATTTTTTTCAGGGGTGCATCTTTAGTTTTTCAGAGAGGCATTGGAGCTGTCTGTTGAGGTGAGCTGGGTGCTTTCCTCCCGGGGCAGATGTGCTGTTAGCACATCCTGATTGTGAGGCCTTCCTCCCTGCCCTGGCTCCAACGCCCTGGCTTTTCCCATAAAACATGTCCASAGTCTTCAAAGCTTTCAGGAGGGGATGCTCACATTCCTCTTATGGGATTCCTAAACAAATTTGGGAAGAGAAGCAAGTGCTCAATGATATTGCTGTAAATTAGGTTTATGTTTCACTTCCACTTTTAGTATCGGCAAAAATATTTGGTGACGCTAAGCTGAGTGTGCGCCTTCTACAACAAAACAAGGATTTCAGACTTCATCCTTCCTGTGTATTTATTGCAGGAATACAGCATAAATAATAATAATAATAATAATAATAATAATAATAATAATAGTAATAATAATAATAATAATAATGATACAAATGCTTTCTTCCTTGTTTTCTTCTTGCCAATTGCATGTTTTTACGGAATTAATGGTTAGGCAATATTTTAGTGTGTGGTTTCAGTATAAACACTTCCTTTACTTTCTGTCATCCATTATCCATATCCTAAAGCCATCCTGAAGAAATATCCTTATTCCTGATGAAATGCTGCCCAAGGCAGTGTTTTCATTTGATTTTTATGAAGTTTGGTTCTTCCACTATTGAAACCAGTGGTGAAACTCTTCTGGACCACAGTGGGAATAAGCAAGGATAAATTGTTAATATTTGTATTAATATTGCTTTCATTGGTGAGGTAGATCTCGTGTAATACAATAGCATTTTGTTAGATRTTGAAAATGGACAAAGTTACTCTTCTTCAACACTTGAGGTGATGTTCTGTGGTGTTATGGTTTGGAATTGTGCAACAAATTTTTCCTTGTGAAAGAAAAAAGCAGGGAACATCCTCTAAGCTTTGGCTTGAGCAAGGAAAACGCAGAGAGACTGATCCCRTATTCCTCTAACAACTTCAGAGTGTTAGAATAATTCCCTTTTATCAGCAGATTTATCTTTTTTGTTTAAATTCTCTTCTAGTCCAAAGCAGATACATGGTGCCTGAGGGATACAAGGGGTGAATTCCTGGAGCAATATCTGCATGTAAGGCCTGGGAGGGTGGATCAGTGAATTCAGCTCTGTTTTATCACAGCGATCCTGGTGCATAATAATTGCTCATAAGCTCTCCTTCACATTAATTACTTCATCTCAAGTTAGTCTAGAGGAAGGAAAACTGATTAGGAAACCAAATAGGCACTCAAAGATCTGCCAACAGCAGTCTCCAGAGCGCTGATACTTTAAAAACAATGTAAAGTTTCTAGGTATAATGTTCCCAATAAACCAGTTTTTCTAAATAAGCCGCATGGATAAAGAYGAACATGAGTGGAGGTTAGGAAGTTGTTCACATGGAAATGAATTTCCACGGGCATTGCTGACTTTGAGAGCAAGGCTGTACCTGTTTAATAGGACTCTTTTTGTATTATTTAATAGCTGTGAAACGTGGACTTCAGAGTGTTTCATCATTTCCGTGTGTTTTCACTTCAGTGCTGGCAATCACATTGTGCTTTTTACTACAAAACSCTGTGGGATTGGGATGAAGGATACAAGGATGGCAAAGAAAGGGAATTGTGTATGTGCAGTGGGTAGTTTAATTAGTATATTTGTGTGTTTTCAAGACACTGAAGGCAATACAGGAAGTTTTCTATGAACACTGATTACAGATACAGATATCCTTGATTTTCTCTCCCTTTTTTTTTTCCTGYAGGGCCAAGGCTTTTCGTGGAAAAAAGGTCCATGGAGAGTATGACATAAAGGTGGAACAGGTAACTGACTTAGCCTGAATGTCACATTTCTATTTCTATTTCTATTTCTATTTCTATTTCTATTTCTATTTCTATTTCTATTTCTATTTCTATTTCTATTTCTATTTCTATTTAAAGAAACACATATGTTTAACACATATATAACCTCCCTGGAGGGATTTAAAACTCGTGTGGATGTGGCACTTGGGGACATGGTTTGGTGGTGGCCTTGCATTAATGGTTGGACCCCGTGATCTGAGAGGGCTTTTCCACCCTGAGTGGTTCCATGGCTCTCTGTGCMTACTTGTAAAGATAAACTCACAACCTTTGTACCCCAACCCCTCACAGTTCAGGAGATGTGACAGTTTTGGCTGAGGCAGAGTTAATTTTCTCCCCTGTAGCTGCTKTGGGGTTTGGTTTGCTCTGCTTCCACTCACGGCTTTGGCTTTATCTCTTGAATTCCATTTATCCCAACCCTTGAGTGTTCCCACTTTTACCCTCCTGGTTCCCTCCCCATCCCTCTGGGTGGGAAYGAGTGTGGGGCTGAGCTGCCAGCTGGGGTTAAACCACAACAGCCCTTTTTTGGCACCCAACGTGGGCTCTTCTTGGAGGATTTTGACCATAATTTTCACAGCATGAAAAACATCTTGTATTCAGAAGTTGTTGCTTAGAGACTGTGAAGTTCCCAGACACTCCATGAATGATGTGTGGCAGTTCTGTATCACTAATTCCCCACTCAGGAATATAAATGTGCTCTGGGTGCAGTGCTGCCATGTGGGGATTAAAAAAAAAACCCATAACAAATAGGAATAAATATGGAGATATAATTTAGGATGCACTGGAATTATGGCTATTTTATTTAAGCTGAAACCAGGGATTTAAATAAGTCTTTTCACTGCTTTTGAATCTTGAATTCCTCAAATAGATGCTGCCGTAAGAAGCATCAGGCCTTGGGTTGTTTTGTCATTGGATTTTCAAGGAGTGAGGGAAAATGATCCCTTTGTGGACCCAGCTGATCTAAATTCCCTGTAATGGTGCAGCATCCATTCTGTGCACCGCTGAATATCTGGTGCCCTTGGCTTGGGAACATGGGAAGCTTTGCCAGGGGTCTTCAAGAGAATTGAGGGACAGGCAGGAAAACGAGGACAATGATTTGTCCACTCACACCTGGATCAGAGCAGGCAGCTGACAGCACACACCCCATCTCTTCAACAGGAGCAAAAACTCGTTGTAAACCTGGAATTTCCTTCCTGAGCTGTGCTGTGGGGCCAGAACTTTAATCAGAGAGAGACTGGAAGTTTCTGAGCCACACAAATCCCTTTGTAGCACGTCAGCACGGTGTCAATCAAACACAAATAACAACTGCTGCAGTGTCCTGCTGCTAATACCATTCATTATAACGCTAATTATTTCATTTGTACACTGCCTCTCGTAACACACAATGCCTTCTATCACATCCTAAGCTTTTAAAATGATTTATTAATTGGAGATATCCATTCTCAGTCTCGGAGCCAGCAGATTGCAAATGATTCTTTGCCATTTTCAGCACGCACACACACACACACACACACAAATATTTCATTCTCTCCCCACTTGCACTGTTTTCTGCAATAAACTTGGAAGTGTCCCCTGTGCTTGGGGCGCTGTCGCAGCGATCCCGGGAGGTGTGAGAGTGTCTGGCTTTAATGAGGAGAGCTCTGTGCTGGAAACCGAGCACACACTGCAGCAGTGGGAGGAACAGCTCGGCGCTGCCTTCGCTGAGCAGCAGAGCGCGAAACCTCCCAGGGCTGACTGAGGAAGACTTGCAGTGATACCATTTGTCAAGAGCAGACTAACGAGAATTGTGACACTCTCTATTCTGTGCTGGTGTCCGGGACAGCAAAGACACTTTTATTTATCCACCAGAAGACAGCTGGCTGCATTTCAATTCTTCTGCTGGGCAATGTTATTGTAAAGTGCCTTGAGAGTCTAAGCTGGTGAAAGGCTGGGGATAAATGAAAAACATCCTGTCCTTTCCTTTCAAATAACTGGAGATTCAGAGTATGGGAGCGGTTCCTTTTAAATTCCGCATTTCCAGTGTGAGAAGACTTCTGAAAAAGTGCTTTAATTGAGAATTTTGTGAGACAATTGTTCATTGGCACCAGATCTTTTAAAAAGAACAGTAAATGCACATAAAGAAAATAGAATGGGGTAAGCAATAGAGGGAGACACAAAATTCTATAAGAAAATGTCATTTTAATTCCGCTTTCGTACTCTTTTCTTCAAAACTTTATGTCAATGTTGAGCCTGTTTTAGTCTCTTTGATAACATTGTGTAAAGCAAAAATATAATCCCTCCATTTCTGTGCAGACATGGATGAGCAAATCCGCTTGCTACTGCCCCACAATCCGTTTTCCTAACTTTTTTTTTGCCTTTTGCTCTCTTTGGATTAAAATCTTTTCAAATATGATGYGTCATACTTGGCAAATACTGCTGGATCAATGTCCTCTTGGTGCTCATTTTATTTCAATTGTCGATTGTCAGAACTTCGGGCCCTGATGCTTGAAATGAGAGAGTTAGGAAAATCAAGGTAAAACAGACCAGACTGACTAACAGGAGTCTTCTTTTCACAGGCAGAATTTTCAGAAATCAACTTGATAGCCCATGCTGATGGCAATTATGCAGTTGATATCCAAGTGATTCGAAATGGCACGAAAGTCGTCAGGTAAGAAAAAYGAAATAAAATAACAGCAAAAAGCAGTRARTGGCATCATGTGTGGGTGGGAAAGGTGCTGAGGGGTTGGGTTGTGTTTGTGGATTTTGACTGGTGCCCCTCAGGGAAAGTAGAAAATGAAATATGTGATCTGTGACAACCTTTTTGTGACAGGGAGGACACATCTTGACATTTTAATCATGGGGAAAATGGATTGATTAAGRGAATGAAGTCCAGAATAAAGAATACATGGTTGGGAGTTCAGGTTATTGATTTGGGGTTTATGTTTGCTACAGAAAGACACAGGTTTGGTGATTTTGTACCTGCCAGACTCTCCCAGATGAGCAGAATTTATTTCTAGTGTGGAATATTTCCTGTGGGAACAGACCAAGTCATAACAGCCCTCTCAGGGCAGTTCCTGGAATATTCCTGCCTGTTCAAAACATTTCAGTTTGAGCACCTCAGATTTCCCAACAGCTGTTCTGTCTGAAAAGGATGATGCCAATTGAAGGCAGGGTAAATTTAAGTTGTTTTTTTTATTTCAGTGAGGACACCAACAGCCTTGTAAATGTGAGAGGAGAAAACAGGGCAATGCAAAAGCTTAAGGAAGYATTAGAAAAATTATATTAGGAAAATTGTATCAGCAGAATTATTCTATTGGCAAAATTGTTAGCAAAATTGTATCCTATATTTTATTTAAATGGTGAGAATTGCTCTTATCTGGGCTGGTGCAGTTACCAGTGCAACTGAGTGAAGTGTAGCAGTTGTTTGGCCAAACAATTGAATTTGAAGGTAGAGCCACACAAGCATGTCCTGGATCTCCATGGCTTGCAGAACATCTCTCCAAATAAAAGATCTGAAAATGTCTACTCATTCATGTTTAAAAAAACCCAAACAAAAAAATCCCCAAAACCTAAGAAAAAATATTCAAAACAAGTTTATGCTTCAAAATCCCAACTCTTTAATCTCTGGAATGTTTTAAAAATATTGCAGTTTAATACAACAACAACGACCTCATGCCAAATCCACAAGATTATTTCCTCAGAAGAGATTTGATTTTTCTTAGGGTTGGTGGAATTTTTTACCCAACGATGGAAGTTTTGGAGCCAAGAAATCTTGAGCACTGCTCCCCAGTGGCTTTTCTGTAGTATTCCAGAAAGTGTCGAGGCCAAGTTACCATCAAAACATGTCAGGAGAAAATGAGGACTGGGAACCTCCAGAAAACAACATCCACAAAGATTTACGGTTCATGAGAAAACTTGGTAAAAGTGCTGCTGATGTTATGAAACAGAGGAGCCTTGTGCCATCAGAGAACGCTGAGAACGAGATAAAAAGGGATTTTGTGATATTATAGTTTTGTGGGTAATTTATTTACCCGAACAGAAGTACCTGAAGCTGATAATTTTCCCTCAGATCTGGTGTGAGATGCCTGGGTGTGTGCGGGGTTTGTGGTGTGAGTGCAGACACGACGGGAGAGCGACTCTGCTTCTGTGATAACTGGAGAGATTTGTTATCAATTTGAGGTCCAAAGGGACCTTGTGTCATAGATTTATGAGCACATTATTAGTGGGCAAAATCATAGAAAATTTAATGATAAAATTTTGCTCTTTTAGTTTAGGAGGAAAAAAGTTGTTTAACAGGCACCAACTTGTTTGATTTTTGTGAATGAAAACCATACCATGCAAAGTTATATTTTGTGTAACATATGCTGAGATTTTGGATCTTGATGCTTGAATTAAACTTTTTCTCCCAACCTCCTTCTGCATGCAGTCACCCCATCCAGCATTAATTACAGAAACAGAACAATTATGTGAATGTGTCAGAATCCTTTGAGGGGCTTTTGCAAAGCAAAACGTATTTCTTTATTTTCAATTTTTAAAAAGCACATTCCCTCCGTCCCCCAACTGTTTCATTAAATGGGTCTCTGAAAGGACACTTTCTGTTCTTTCCTTTGAAACCACAGTGCTGTCTGGGATGTGTTATCCCCCTTATTTTAAGTGATAAAAGTTGCCTCTCTTCCACTGAGGGGTCTGCAATTTTGATTAAGGCATCATTGCTCCTCTAAGTATTATATTCCTGCTGGGCCMGTAAATTGGATTTCCATGTTCCAGACTCCTGGCACCCCTCATGAAACCTAGATCACAACRTCTCCGAGCTGCAGATATTTTTCAGGAATCCTGTTTAAAGGATTTCTTTACAGGTTTTGCTCACTGAGCTTCAGTTCTGTTTCAACGACCCTTGACAGCAAATCTGTAATGTTGCTTTTGCCAAATCATTCAGATTTGGGGTTTTTTTAATTATTTTTACAGTGGCAGGGGTAAAACACTGGCACGGGGTGCCCAGAGAAGCTGTGGCAGCCCCTGGATCCCTGGAAGTGTCCAAGGATGCGTTGGATAGGTTTTGGAACAACCTGGGATAGTGGAAAGTGTCCCTGCCTTCCACTAGAAAAGAAAATGAGCTTTTAAAGCTCCCTCCCAACCCAGCCACTTCTATGATTCTGTGATTTGAAATTTAAGAATCCAGCTAATCTACTTTGACTTCTGCATCCAGGCTGGGATCTCAGAACTGCTAAAGCAATTTTACCATGGATTTTAATTGTTTTGTTTTTTGTTCTACCAGACTGAGACTTCCGAGTCATTTTGTAATCTTCAGAGTGTCTCGCTCCAGTAAACAGCTTGTATTTATTTATTCAAGGCATGCAAATAATTTCACCAATTTACTATGCTAATTTAATTTACCCTGCAGTTATACCTCTTTTAGGAGCTTGAAATCTTCAAGCTAGTCAGGGTTTTTTCCCCTATAAAATTGGAATGCAGAAGAGACTCTCTCAACAGTCAAATTTAGGAGTGAATTGCCCTGTTCTGGAGTCTCTGTCCCGTTGTTTTGTGTTTTCAGTTTTCCATAACTTTCTCCAGGAACAAAATGTCAGGGTTGGAGTAAGGTGAAGATGGTGTCAGATTGTTGGCAAAGGTGCAGGGTGATAGGCAGGAAACCACGGAGAGCAGCAGGGGAAATGCTGATCAGATACCAGAGAGAAAACGGAGAAATGCAGTTGTAAGTTCAGAAATTCACCTTGACACGTCTCTTACCAAAAGTTCAGTTTCAGAGAGGGATTCTGTCCATTATGGTCTGATTCCTTTTGCCAGCAGTGTGGTTGCTTCATCTCTTACTGTCCTTCAAACAGCCTGACCAGAGTTGTGAAAAAAAATTGTTCCCCAAAAGCCCAAGTCTGTGGCAGAGCCCTTTGCCTGCTTTAGCTTCGCTTGTCACCACTCAGAAGCTGGAGAACACAAACTAAGGACATACCCAGAGGTTATAATGTGATTTACCTTTCAGCAGGAAAACAGCCTGAAATCCGTGATAATTTCTCTCTCCTCTTGGCGGAGCCCCATGATTGAGGGGATGCCGAGCAGGTGAAGGATGATGCAGATTTTCATAAAGCCATCCAGGCCCTTTCCACCTTTTATCATTTCCCTTTGGTTTGGACGTTCTTCCAGCCCTTCCCTACCCACCTGTTAGCRTAGAAACACATAACCRCGGRCGGGTTATATGCAAGGTGCTTTTATTGAGGCGCCGGGGGAAAGGGGTACAAACCCAAATCAATCCCCAACACGGATTTCAGGTGCTCACATTATATACCCTTCTCGTTGTACAATCATRTATYAATCATTTACCCAAGCATGAATCTCGAAACCCCCCCCAAACGATCATCTATTCATTGTGTATATTGGTCTCACTCAAGCACAACTCTCAGCCCCCTTTCCCAGGTGCAGCTACACAATTAACTCATCTATCTTAGTCTCTTGCCCCCTAAGTGAATACTCAAGTTCAGGCTTGCCTTTTACCGTCCAGGTTCAGGCTGGCCTGAACAGAATATCCATCTTGCTCTCGGGGCCTACTTTAGCTACTATAATTCAGAACATTTTAACCCTATGCTATCACACCCACCGGCCGCTTTTCCCCCCTCTGCACGTTGTGCTGTTGAAGGAGAAGCAGTTTGAAGGGTTAGCAGCGCTGTGTGTGTTCCTTGGCAGGTCGTTCCGGCCGGACTTCGTGCTGGTCCGGCAGCATTCCTACAGCATGGCCGAGAACGAGGACTTCCGTAACCTGATCATCGGCATGCAGTACGCCGGCGTCCCCAGCGTCAACTCCCTCGAGTCCATCTACAACTTCTGTGACAAGCCCTGGGTGGTGAGTGCTGCGCCTGGAAATTTCCTGGGCCCGGGAATTCTGCTGCTGCAAAGCCTTTCTTTGATTGCCTGTTCCATTTCCCCTTCACGAACGTTGGTTATCGAACCTGCCTCGCCGAGCAGTGARATTTTGGAAGGATTAAAAATCAGACTAAGACATTTAAATAATGGGGTTTTTTTTCAAAGAGCCAGTGTGGAGACAGAGAGGAAAAATCTTTGTAGTACAGATAGAGAAATAAGTGAGGCATCCAACGGAAAGCCTCCCCACTGCTAACACGCTTCCTCAAAGTGAGGAAAGAGTGTTTATTCACCATTTGTYTGGGAAAAGCAAGCTGAAAATATTTCTCATATTTGTGGCTTTGAACATAATTTGAACAGGCTCTGGCCAGTGTTTTCCTCATTCCTGTGAAATTTCTGGGGCCATGCTTTAGCGAGGAAATCTGAAGCGACTCGTTTCCTCGTTTGAAAGCCCTTTTCATAATCCTGTGCCTCTGGGGTTGGAGTTGGGCCTTCCAGTTCCCCCTGAGCCGTGAGGTACCCTGGAGAGCCACTGGTCTCTGCCACTTTCCGTGGAGAAGAAGCCAAAGCAGTTTTTCTTGACATGCTTTGTAGAAGTGGAGGTAGAATTTGGTGATCTTTTGGTTCCTAAAGAACTAAACATGAGCAACAACAAGTTAAAATGTGGTGCTGTAAAAGGTGATGATCCACAGAGCAGCCACTGCTCCTACAATTCCATGGTCCAAGAGCTARCACAACTTTTAAAAATCCCRCTTGTTATAAATAGCCAAAACTTCRTTTTTTCCTCTGATAGCTGGGTAAGAAAAGAACAGTTGTCAATATTTTTTCCCACTGCAGAGAAGTTTTACTACAATACTTTTTATTGCCTTGAAGATGTTTATTTTTTAATACTCACTATGAAAATCCCTCCAAACAATTGTCAGCAGTTTTTAGGATATACCTCTTGCCTCTGGTTTTATTATCCTTTTATGCTGCAGTAAACGGCTGCAGGGGGSGAATAAATTATTGATAGAGCATTTACAGCTTCTCAGTACATACTGTCCATTGCTGAATTCATTATCTAGGAGCATCACATTTTCCAGCTGTGTGGCATTTCCCAGTGCTTTGATTCACTGGGTRCAGCAAAGCTGGGTGGGGAAGCAAAGCCAGGAGCATTTAGATGCAATAATGATGCAATAAAAAATAAAGGAATAATTCCTCCTTACAGACTGCCATATCTGTGTCTTTATCACTTTATCACTGCCCTTCAGTGGGTCCTGGTGAGGAGCGTGGGCTTTTAGTGTGAGCACAGAAATAGTTTGTGTACAAAGCCAGGGGTTTGTTTGGCTGTTTAACCTGGGACATCCTGCCTTGTAATTCTTGGGGGTGCTGGGAGATGTAGAGGCAGCTGTGTATATCCCAGAGCATCATGAAATCCTCACCAGATTTAGGGAAGGAAAGCAGAGGAAGAACTCGTGGCCCATGGGGGGATCTTTGGGATGTCCTGTGTGGGGCCAGGAGCTGGACTTCAATGGCCCTTGTGGGTCCCTTCCAGCTCAGGATATTCTGGGATTCTATGAAGCCATTCCAACCCATTCCCTGAGGGTAAAAATCCATTAACCTTAGACTCAGCCAGCTTCATGGCTGGTCAGATATTGCAGCAGAATCCAGGCACTGTTGGTTTTGCCAATACCATTGTCTGCCTTGTTTGGCTGGACCAATCTCTCGTGTGCTCCCTGCCTGGGGGAAATCCCTGCTGAAAATTGCTGTGGGTGCCTGGGAATGCACTCCTCAGTCTGCTGCTGCCTGCTAAAATTAAGGGTTTGTGCTCCTACATGGCCATGGACATGCTTGGATTTCCCATCAGTTCACCCCCTCTTCAGAGCATGGCAGGGATTTCTTCCTGCACGATCCCTTTGTCAGCACCAGGGACCTGATGTTTGTGTGAAAGCTCTCTCCATAAACATTGCAAGTGCAAAAACCCCATGGAAAACTGGGAAGCAGAACGCTACATAAAGCCAYGAGTAACAACCTTTACTAATTCATGAGAAATAGATTGACTTTCCTGCAGGTAAAATTCGGAGTGGCTGAAGGGAATTACAACTTTGATAACAGCAGGGAAGGAAAAAAAGGGGGTGTGCAATGGAATGGGCCTTAAAAGGATGGGAAGTTATTGAGTTAGCCATGGGCAATCAATCTTCCTTACATCAGAGCAAAAGTAGGAGCAGTATAGAACTGCTAGGAGGRGGAGTCGGGGAAGTGAGAGTAGTTATAAAAAGGGCTCTCAAATAAAATGGGAGTTAGAACTCAACATCCAAGGTCTTCGAGTTTTAAATGACTGTTCTCCACGGTGTCAGGTGTTTGGTGGTTTTGGAGCACACAGCTCCAGATGTACAACTTCTCCTGTTTTCAGCTCCGAGGGCAGATTCACACTCTGTGCCACAAACTGCAGCACCTGCCCTCATTTTTCCAGGAAAGCTCTTTTTGTGCTCTGCCTCTCTGTGCCTTTGCCAATAGACAGTGAACAAATGTGTGTTGGATCTGAGGTGTATTATTGAAAGGYGGGGTGTGGTGGGACGATTGCCAGGAACATACTGAGAGCAGGTCTTAAACCTCCTGTTCTCTGGTGTCAGGGCATGCACAGCTCCTCCGAACGCACAGCAGTTGTGAGGAGCTGGGCTGTGAGCAACCAGGGGGAAGAAAATGCTGGAATGAGTGTGTGTGGTGAGATGTTTGTGTACTGAAACATGTTCAGGGCTTGGGGTTGTTACAGTGCTCGGGTTATTTCACTTCTGTGATAACACTTAGCACTTAGCTCATGGAAAATTCATGGCCCTGGCTCGGGATGGATTTCACTTAAATGCTAGTGAGAATGTCAGAAAGCTGGGGGGAAAGCCTGAGTTTTATAAATAGAGACTAAGTTCTTCATTGCTGAGCTCATGCAGAGCTGTGGAGGAACCGTTTTAAGGTTTGTGCCCTCGTTGAAGAATTATTATTAAAACCTTAGAATGTTTCAGTGCAGGGTCRTGCTGCAAAGGAATAGTCTTGGGCATGACATGTCCCACTAAAATGAGACCTAAATTTTACCTGCTTCAATTTGCAGCTACACTGAGTTCAGGGGAGGCAAAAACATCCACTGTCCTTGTAGGACTCCCAATCCACCTCACAGTTTTGCTCGTGTCTAATGGGGTGCGGATCCTGCTGTAAAGCATTTATGAAAAGARAAAGTAAAGAGAAAAAAAAAAAGAGCATAATTGATTCTCCAAAGTTAATATTTGATATTATTTAAACTATCTGTTTTCCTTTAGAAAATGTCATTCAGGAAATAAGGGAGGCTTCCCCCAACTGAGGCTTAGGAGCTTGTATGCAAACTTTCTCATAATGCACAATGTCATTGTCCCTGGAGGGATTTAAGGTTTAAGTTCCACGTAGATGTGGAGCTTAAGGACCAGGGTGAGTGGTGGACTTAGAAGTTCATGGTTAATGCCTGGTCTTGGTGATCCTAGAGAGCTTTTCCAACCTAAATGATTCTGTGGTTCTATGCAGGTGAGTGAAGGACGTAATTGTGGAGGCCAGAAGGAACTGGAAAATGTGATGATGATGTCAGTGCTTGCAGCATTAGGTAAAATCTCATTATCTAGACTAGGGAAATAATATTTTAGAAGCCCCAACAGAACAAGATGTATTAAAAAAATACAAAACGTGGTTTTCCAGTGTCCTGGGATGAAGTTTTTAAAAAGTTCTTCTGCCCTGCATGCATCCCTTTGCATGCTTGTAATGGCTGACGTGAAACTTGCATGCTGAAGGGTTTCCTTCAATTGAACCCTGCTGGATTTTAGCTTCAGCTGCAAATATTGGTGATAGGGGTGCAGTATTTTTGGAACACCCYAGTTTATTCTCTGCCCACCCCACCGTGTCCAGCAGGTTGCTGGTAAGTGGAGTCAGGCAGGGAGGTGGAGTTGGGTGACACCAAACAGGCAAACTGATTTCATTGTCAGGGGCTGCAAGGTTCAGTGTCCATGGCTGCTGCAGATAGAATATCAGGTTTTATTTCAGTTAAACCTGACTGTGGTGTGATAATTGCAGGCATTACAGGGGCTGGATTGGTACTTCCAGGTTCTTTCTGACACTGATAAACATTTCAGCCCTGCAGAGACTCCAGCATTGCTGCCCTTGTGTAGAGCAGCTATACATGACTGAAGAGGAAGAAAACCCTCACAAAATCCTACCAGTTCCCTGAGTGCAGTTCTGGCTCCTTTGGTGCAGAGGAAAAGCATCCCAGCCCCTGCAGCTGGCTGCACATCTGTTCTCCTGGGAGTGTGTGTGTGTGTGCCTCGGGAGGCTGCAGGGGTGGGGTGGAGGCTTCAGGGATCTGCTGATGCCTTAATCGCACATTCACTCTGCTGAAGGAGGGGGCACAACCCATAATGACCCTYGTTTGTGAGCGCTGTGACCCTGGTTAGCTGCTGCCAGGGTGGTGGAAGGGTCTGTATTTAGCTGGAAGTGCGGAGGGAGGGAATCCCAGAGGGATTTGGGACRCCCACGTGTGCCGAGCTCGGGCAGAGCTGTCCCAGCCTGTGGAGAGGCAGCTGAGCTGGCTCTGCAGGGATGGGAGCTGGTGCTGGGCAGCTTGGCCCCAAGCAAAGGGCAGTGCTGGCACAGGGACACTCTGCCCCATCGCCCCAGGGATGTGGGAACACAGGAGCCAGCAAGGAAGGGTTTTCTGGGCCAAAGCTGGCAGAGATACCTGTGGGTATGTGAAGAGAGCTGAAAGGTCCTGGTGTTCTTCACACAGAGCTCCAGATGGGAACCCATSTTGTGCTGAAGCATCTTCAGAGGTCATACTCTGCTCCATTGCAGCAATTTATTGTTATTAGGGCTTCTAAATGTTAGAGAAGTGCCACAGAACACTTTGTCATGCCAGAACTTATTTCCTTGCTCACCCGCAGCCGTTCTGAGGGAAGGCTGGGTATGGCTCTTCCTTTTGTCAGACTTGGTAGTATTGTAAATCTCACAGTTGTTGTTTGTTTCTTTTCCTACACTTTGGGACCAGACAGCCACATATTTTTTTCAAGTTTGTTGATATTTTCCTTACTTTGCTCCTCTTGCCAAGCTTACACAATTCTGTGACTTCATGTGCCGTGTTCTGCTTTGCATTTCTTTTTGCAGATGCTTTTCTACTTATCTGTCTTCATCTTTCTGCTCCAACTGGACATTTAACTTCTCTATTTTTACCTTGCTTTCTGGGAAGGTCTGTTTTAACTGCCCTTCCTTGCTGTTTGATGGGTTCTAGTGCTCTTCCCCACCTTGTTTTCTCCTCCGTGTGTTGCTGCTCCGAGTTGGTCTCTCGTGCTTTTTCCACTCCCAGTTATACTTTAATAATCTTGAGCAACAGATTGGGGCACTGGCAGGACATTTGTCGGGACTCTGCAGGGAGGAGCAGAAAAAAAGAGATGAGCTCTGCTCCTTCCAGCTTCCTGTTGACACAAATTATTGAAGCTATGCTAATGGGAGACACAGATTCAATTTTGTGTCAAAGCATCTTCTGGAGAGCGAACAACAAACAGAAYGAATGTGTGCAAGAAGAGAAGCATTTTGAAAAGCTGCTTGTTGTAAATCTGGGAGATTTTCAGTGCTGTTGCATGTTGGGTTTAAAGAAAGAAATTCTCAGTGTTTGTTTCACTATAAGATCATTACCAAAAGTCAGGTTTGTACAATAATGCTGAGCAAAGGGATAGAATTTGGCTGGTTTTTGCTCTCTTTTATGTGCCAGAGGGGATCTTTTTAAAGGTCAAGGCTGGAGAATGCCTACCTGCAATCTGGTTTCAGCTCAGATAGGGAAGACATTTAGRGATGCTCAAATTCATGATAAATGTTAGAAACCTTGAGATGTTTTTCTTTTAGTCAGTTTTATGTATTTCATCTGATCAAACCTGGAGCCAGCACTGAACTTTCTTGTTTCAACCGCTCTGGCAAGATTGATCTCACTGACAGGTACAGGCAGGGCAGCAGAGGTGTGCAGTGGCCTTTTCCTGCCCTTTTTCTTCGGGAAGCTGCTGAGGCTCCTCTCTCTGCCCCCAGGACTGGAGCAGGAGCTGCCTTCTCTCCCAGGCAGGGCAGAGTTGCTTCCTGAGGCACTGGGCACCAGGACCTGGGTGGCAGGGCTGGAGCAGCCCCGTGTGATGACGTGTGGCAATCTCTGTGTCGAATTCCGTGTGCCTGACAGCAAATGTTTGCATCAGTGGCCACTTTTGTGGCCTTTATTCCTGTGAAGGGCATTGGATTTACAGAAGGGTGTTGGATTTATGGATTTCAAGTGAAAGCAGAGGTCTGTGTACCTCCAGGGCAGCCAGGGAACAAACAAACAGGTGCTTTTCCTCTGAGCAGAGCTTTCTAAAGAATAAACAACGTGCAGTTTAATTCTCTGCCAGCCAGGGAAGATTTTGKCCTCTTTGCCCAGTCTGCCACTTTAAGCAGAGCACGTTGATGGATTTGTAGAGCTGGAAGTGAATTCACAAAACTGTGTCAGAAGGAAGGTGAAAACATTGTAAGCTTYTTGGTCAAAAGCCAATTTACTACCAGGTTTGAACATTGAACTGGAGCAAAATTCATACTCATAAGTTTAAAAGAATAACCAGAAGTCTAAATACATTAAACCTAGTAGTGTGTTTGCTCTTTGYATCTCTTTATAGAGCTGGTTTAGTTTAATCTAGTCTTGGAAYAGGAAGGGAATATTCCAGCCTTCCTTACTGATTTTGCTCTCCTAAATTAAGTAAGATCACTTGAAATTCCTGTAAAAAAAAAAAAAAAAGCAGAGATCCTTAAATAATAAATAAATCTCAGTGAGGTGATGATTTTTTCYGTTCCATACAGCCAGTAATTCTCTCAGCTCTGTATTTATCAATCCTTGCTTGCACTCTGAAGTACTTTACATATAAACTGAGTGTGTGAATATTTTGCTTTGACCAGCATTTACGGCCATCAGGATAATTTAATGCCAAAGTAGACTCAGATTTTTTGACTGCATTCCTGCATTTTGTGGTGGGTTGTTGCCACTTTGCCCTGTTCTCCTCTGCACTAAAAAGCAGCAGTGGGAGCTCTTGACATCCATTACAGGCTCTCACTGCACTGAACATTTCTAGTGGCAGAAAATTCAAACAGACTTTTAACTGTTTCTTACCTTCTAGTGAAAGAAACTGTGTTCAAATAGAGGCTGTAAAGTTAATATTCAAAACAGGACTGTAAAGCTGTGGCTCGTGTCCTTTGTAGTGTCTGCTGGTCCTGCTACAGCAGAGATTCAGAAACCCTCTTTTGTGCTTGGTTAAGGCAAATGTCCATACCTGAAGGCCAGATTAYGGAAATTAAGTTTGATTTCTTGTGCAATATTAGTATGTAATTAAAAAGGATACCTGTGTGTTATATTCCCTATTAAATTATCTTAGAAAATCATTTATTCAGTTAAAATCTAGCTTATATCAGCTTCTTTGATGTGTGGCYGTGGTGGCTCAGCGCTGAGGTGAATCAGGGGGGTGAGACTCCCCTTCCTGACTTGGAATTTATCACCCATCCAGGAAAATCCTTCCTGTTGTGATGGCTCCACTCTGTCCTCCCCCTCCCCTCGAGGGCAGTTCCCCCACATTATCTCCACAGCTCCCACCATTCTCCTCTGGCATTCCTGGATGTTCCTCTTCTGTCCTTAGCTCCCTCTGAGATGGATGCAGARTGTGCTTGCCCTGGTTTCTTTTTGGGGTGTGTGAGCACCACCCCTGCTCTCTGAGGTGCCTTTAGTGGGTGGTTTGGTTTCAAATGCTGTGAAATCCCTGTTTGGATAGCAGCCACCCCGAGGAGTCCTCTGGCTTTCCGTGCCGGGCCTACAGGAGGGTGGCTGGTGGTGTCTGAGGAATGGCATTGCACCCTGGAAACCCACCCTGGAAACCCACCCTGGAAACCCACCCTGGAAACTCACCCTGGAAAC
>RAHM01000182.1:1205454-1255466 GCA_003713295.1 Parotia lawesii
AAATCCACCCTGGAAATGCACCCTGGAAATGCACCCTGGAAACCCACCCTGGAAATGCACCCTGGAAACCCACCCTGGAAACCCACCCTGGAAACCCAGCATGGAAACCCACCATGGAAATCCACCATGGAAATCCACCCTGGAAACCTGCCCTGGAAACTCATCCTGGAAATCCACCCTGGAAATCCACCCTGGAAATCCACCATGGAAACTCACCATGGAAATCCACCCTGGAAACCCACCATGGAAACCCACCCTGGAAATCCACTCTGGAAACCCACCCTGGAAATCCACCACTGATTTCTTCCTCTACAAGTTTAACTGAACTCACTGTTTTTATGGAAAGTCCTATTTGAACTGGACTTCATCTCTCTAAAAAACCCCACAAACAAGGAAATCTCCTTCTGTTGCAGTGAGCCCCAAACCCTTCTGAGAAGTGCTGAAGCACAAGGCCAAGTCYCATCCAAATAAACAAGAGCACAAACATTTCCCTGGTCAGAACACTGAACTCCCTGTTCCCAGAACAATGGAATAAAGTGCATTTTCTCACTGCTGGAAGGGCACCCAGGAAGGAGTCCCCAGAGCCTCTCACTTCCATAAACTTCTTTTTTCCTTCTGTAACTTTTCATTCCGAAACAAAGAGCTGCAGAAGGCCTCTCGACCTAGGCCTCATGGTATTACCTTTTGCTAATTCTTTTGTACCAGGCATGTCTTGATCTGTGTTCTACCCTCCTACGATCATAGGCTGTTTTCCTTCATTTTAATCCGCATGTCTTCCTTAAATCTCGCTTTCCTCACTGTTTACACAATTTGTCAGTGCCTCTTCCACCAGCCAAGGTGGAAGGTGCCTTGCCAGATGCTTTGCCAGATGCCTTCTTGCCCAACCCTGCAAGCCAGGAGATGTTTTTGTGTCTCTGACTGTGACCCTTTTCTGGTTCTTTGGGATTTTTTTAATCCTGTTTTTCCAACTGCTGTAGAAAACTTTTCTTTTTTCTCTCATGGATGCACTCTGGTAATTTGTAAGCCAGTTCGTGCAGTTCTTCCAAGGCCATGAGGTTTTTATTTGAGGCTTTTTTTTTTTTTTTTTTTTGCATCCTGTAGAAGCTCTTCATGGTTTGTATCTCATCAGCTGTGATTCTAATGTGAAAATATTCCAGCAGTTAATTACAGCAGTGATTAGCAGCGGCAGAGCTGTGCCTCTCAGATCGCAGTTCTCATGCTGCAGGGGAGGTGCAGGAGCCAAGAAATGCCCTTGGAAGTTCTGGCTAGCTGGAGCAGACAGCCCAAATCCCTCTGGGAAGGGCCAGCACAACCCACAGGGGCTGAGCAGCTCCATCTCGGGAGGTGCAGCAAGAACCCCAGAGGGTGAGGAGGGAGCTGAAGGCACCAAGGTATCAAGCAGCAAATCAAATGTGTGTGAACTCGGCCTTCTGGAGAAGTCCTCGSTGTTTGCTAAAGGGTAAGAGAAGAAATGTTGACCAATCTCAACAGAGAAGCACGTGGAGAGCACAAAAAGGGTCACACAGATGCTTCCCAGCTAATAATAATATTAAAAATACAGTAATGTAATATTAAAATACACTACAGGCACTATGTTTAAAAGGCAGATACAGTGAAAAATCCTGGCCAAAGTTAATTAACTCCCACAGATTCCATGTGTCAAATGTGTCCTTTCAGCCCCTTCCACACAGCTGCCTCATTCCTTCTCCCTCTGAAGGATCTTGAACGTTTGTGTCTCAAATTGTTGGCCTGCAAGGACCCCTGTTATGTTTGTGCTTTTGAACATCTCTTACTCTCACAAGGTCATCCAGCCTTTATGGAATGACCAGCCACATTTCTGAGCCTCAGCCTGAAAAGGGACATTTCAGCCTGAAAATGGACGCTGTTATGTTTGTGCTTTTGAACATCTCTTACTCTCACAAGGTCATCCAGCCTTTATGGAATGACCAGCCACATTTCTGAGCCTCAGCCTGAAAAGGGACATTTCAGCCTGAAAATGGACATTTCAGCCTGAAAAGGGACATTTCAGCCTGAAAATGGACTTCAGGACATTTTCCCTGGTGCCATCTGGAGGGGCTGAAGAAGTCAATGTGTCATTTTCTTTGTTAAAACTGTAACAGGACCAGCCCATAATGCAGACCAGCTCCTCTTTCAGCCTCACAAACCTGCAGACCCTCCAGGGGCCCTGTGCAGGTCACTGTAGGGCAAAGGGACCTTCCCTTTGTGTGCTGAAAGGGAAAATCCCGCTGCAGAGTTCCCCATCCATGGTGAACACTGAGATCACRTTWGAAACCTAGAAAATTTTCCTTCAGGAATTGCAGGCACAGRTTCCGATACCCATGAATGCATTTGGGAGGAGGCAAGTTTATAGATGGACATCCAGAGGTGAACTGGTATTTCATGGAATTTCTTCACCCTTAAGATGAGCCCACACCTCAGAGCAGCCAGAGATAAGTTAAATCTCAGCTAAARGTGATGGTTTTTTATGACAGACACATTCAAGGAGTGTTCACCCATCCAAGTTTTCCCGTTTCTCTACTCCTAGAGAATGCCAGCTCCTCTGGGTGAATGTAAAAGGCTATCCAGAGAATTTGGGGATGGTTTTAGTTGTTCCCATGAAGCACTAGATGARCAGCTGGAATTCTCCTACTGCCAGCAGGAGCAAACCTCAACTCGTAAAGAGAACAGGTAATGAACCCTCAAAAAAGGGAAATCTCTGACAGAGAGGGTTCAGTAAAATCCACAGCCCAGGGGTCCTGCCTGAACAGGGAACAGGCAAACGGGATGCAGTTCCTTGAGTTAAAATCCTACTGACCACACCAGGAAATTCCCACTGGAATGGGCAGTGCTACAAATCCTCCAGCCCGACAAGAGGGATTAGCAGCCTTCCGGAATTAAAGGTAGCACCATCTGCAGTCATTGGTTTTAAATATCATATCTGATTATCTTCGAGGGAGAAGTTGGTGTGGTTTGCTCAGGAACAAATCTGAGCCTCTCAGAGATGGTGTACATGTAATTAAGCACATTTTAACTCCTCCAGAGTGATAAGCAAAGTAATTATCCAACTCCTTATGAAGATAGCAAAGGGATTTTTGGTAACTCCTGCTTGGTTACAGCACGATCTGTGCAGTCAAATTTAGAGTTCCAGTCTTGGGGTGAGGAAACCCCAGAAAGATTTGATATGAAATCGAGGGGAATAAGTTCCTTTTTGGCTAAATATTTATTCTCTCTGTCACACCTTGTCGGAGAGGAGGAAAAGCACAGCAGTCACTGTCCTGTTCTGTTATGGAGGAACAATCCATAGGGTGGGTGTGGAAGCATTTTATCCTGCCTAGAAAAGAGCTGACATTACAATGAGTGCTACAAAACCCAACCATTTCCCTTTTAAAATAATAATCTGCAAACTGTAAACACACATACCTGAGCATATCCCTCTCTGAGCTGAAAATAAGATGCAAAATTGGAAAATGAGAGGTAAATTCGGCTTGCTAAACTAAGAACCTTTTTCCACTTTCTTTGTGTTTTCTTAAGATGTAAACAAGACTTCTGCTGAAATACTGAGCTCTGTGAGTTGGGAGGTTTTTAGATGATTATGGGATTTGATATCCATACAAAATACTTATTAGTATTAGGCTCTATTAGTATTTTCTATTTCCTGAACATCCCATGTCTGTAAACATTCAGCATTGGATTAGATAATTCAGTAATTTATCCTCTAAAAAGATGATGCTCCTGCCCAGGACTGGTGTTCATTTGCTTCAGCTGCTGAAAAGGAAAATAAAGAAATATATAGTCCAGATCCCACCTGAAAAATTATAGAAGGTCATTAAAACTTAAATGAAATTCCTCTTTATAAATAGCCCAGTAGCAACCAGGGAAAATAACAAATATTTATGGCAGTTTATGGATGTACAATTAGAATGCTGAAATTTTATGTGAGTTGGGGCTGAATTTATCAGGTTGCTCTTTGGGGGAGAAATGATTGACAAGAGATTCCCAGATTTGTAGACACGGAGGTGAGGCAGCATCTCAGCAGGRTAAAGGATAAATCATTCCCCCAGCTGTGGGAATTCGAGAGATTTCTCTCCTTTGCCTCACAAACTGAAACCTCCTTTTCCTACCTGCTATTTCCTATCTTAATTGCTGCATTAGAGGATACTTTGGAGTGATACATGTCTGTTATCTGTGGTCGATACTATTTTATTTTAAGTWAACAAGCATTTGCTAGTAATTCATCTGAATTACTGCTTTCTTACCTCTTGTATCCATGCCACAACCCCTACAAAAAATGCCAGTTTCTCACTGTCCTCTGCTCCCTTTCAGTGAAAATGGAAAAGAAAGTAAGGAAAGAATCACAGGAAATACAATCATATGATTTTTTTTTTTTTTTTTATTGGAGGCTTTTACTTAAAGATAGGTAAATGGCTTTATTTTAACCCAACACTTATTTGGCAAGAATCACGTATTTAATAGTAAGTATTTTCTTGTGGAATTTGGAATTTGGCTCTTGGATCAGAACAGAAATAACGAGTAAGTTGTCAGGAATCCTATTCCCAAACCACCTTATTTTGGTAGCTGTGATAATATTTCCTTTCCTTGGGGCCTGATTTGCACAGCACACAACCCAACTACAATTCCTTAGGCTTTTGGTGAAGACTACTCATCATTAAGGTATTTTCCACTGGCCTTCCRAATTTAAAGATGTATTTTACCAAACCTAAGTAAACACCACTAAATTAAACAAGTCCTCTCTGCCAGCTGGAAATGCAAGCAAAGCTTTCATGGGTTTTTTCCCCTTTAAACAGTTTTTGCTCTCCCTGCCCCCTGAGCCTCTTCTCAGAGTAAGTATTTTATCTGCATTATGGACAGAGTTCTATTGTTCTGTGCTTTTTGTGCTGTTTGCAACCAGCAAATCCCACTATTCAGAGTGTTGTGCTGAGTTGTTTATGTCCCGTGTTGGCATCGTGACAACTGAACACATCACAGGCACGGCCGAGCCAGAGCTTTGGAGTCCTGGAACAACAGTGGGCTTTGGCTGCCAGAGCCYTCCTGCTCCCTGGAAACCTCAGCCYGGGCTCAGGAGTGATTCAGTTTTCCAACTGTTACCAGAGGAGAGTTTATCTGCTCAGTAAAGAGAAAGAACAGCCCCAAACCCATCTCTGTTGAATAAAGAATTCTCTTGTTCTGCACGTAAATGTTGTTCAGCGTGAAGCTGCTGCGCTCCGGAGTGCAGGTAGGCAGGATGTGTCACAGGAGCATTGATAGACTGCTAGATATCAGCATTTTATATAAAAACCATGAGTAGAAATGGCATAACATGGAGCAGTTGAAACCATCCCCACCCTTGGGAAAGCACAAACATAACAGGGTGCAAGGATGGCCAGGTGGGAACGGCCCACGGCTGCAGCCTGGGAGATGAAACTGCTCCTGTTTGTCCTTCACCTGACCTGTTAACACAACACAGTTGCTTTTATCTCTTTGCCAACACTGCAGAATCAATGTCAGGGAGGTGCCAGCCACTAAAYGAATGATAAATGCCTGGTCTTTAGGTTCAAGATGATAGAAAAGGCGAAATTATAAAGATTTTATTATCACAGAATCATCTTAAAACATACAGACAATGAGATATCCGAAATCCAGTGTTCCCATGTACTTCATTTTCTATACCTGTGGGGGATTAACTTTTCAAGGTGTTTTTCTGTGTTGATCTGTACATGAAGCCACAGCTTGGGTGGATTAAGAAGGTGTGTGAGGARGAGGAGAGAGGCTGTGTGGGCTGTGCCCCTGGATCTGCCGAGTTTGTGAAACACCCAAGAGAAGCAGCAAAATGTCAGTATGAGCTCATGTGGGCACGATGAGGTTTCTCTCCTAAGCTTTCTGTTTTGTTCTGCTTTGTTTTGCAGTTTGCCCAGCTGGTGTCTGTCTACAAAACTTTGGGCCCAGAGAAGTTCCCTCTAATCGAGCAGACGTTCTACCCAAATCACAAGGAGATGGTAGGTGCAAACAGCAGTGCTAAATCTGCTTTCTGTGCCTGTAAAACAGGGACTGTCACAAACAATCCCTTTTTCCCATTTACTGTCTATTCCAAAAGCCATTTTGGCAGCTTTTGGAGAGGTGGGACTGGGTGACCACTCGAAAGCACTGTGATGGTGAGCTGGAGGGTGCTCAGCTGGGAAGGTGGTCATTTTCCAGCTGCCCAAATTCAGATCTCAGAGAGATTAAATGCCTACAAAGACACTGAACAGCTATTAAAGTGCAAGGGTCACCTTCATGGTTTGTTTTGCCCCCAGTCCTTCCTGGTGTGTTCAGAGTGTTTGKTGTCTTTGGAGATGATGCCCTGGTCACTGCAGAGCTCTGAACTCAGCCGGAATCAGGGTGGTTGTGAGTGGTGATCTTCAGGTGGCTGAGCTGGCACTGATTCCCAGTGCTCTACAGACATAAAAGTACCACAGATGAGCCTGGCAGGGTCCAGGGAGCAGCTGGGTGATGCTTTTAGGGTATGGTTTATTTCTGGGCAGCAGTGAGGAGCAGGGAGAGGGACWCGATGACCCTTGTGGGATCCTTCCAGCTTGRGACTGGCTATGATTTTATTGAAACAGCAGGTCTTTGGGGTGCATTGCAGAATTGCAGTACACAGAAACAAAGAACATTTCATTTTGGGGCAAGAACGAATGTGTCAGACTTGTAAGTTTGTATGGCATATTTTTCTGAGTATAGCAACTGTGTGAGTGGTTCTCCCTGCCTTCATTCCTCTCCATTGCTCATTAAAGTCTGAACCAGTAAGTTATTTCTCTTTTGTTTGAGCTTTTCAGTGTTTTTCTCCACAGCCACATAATTTTTTTCACATATTTCTGTGGCAATGAATGTTAATCTAGAGAAAATGAATACGTTTGGGTATTGCACTGCCGCTCAGAACTGCTGCAGTAGCTGCCTGCGATGACACTCATTTGTTTGGTTTTATTCCTTCTGATGAAGGTATTTGGAACTTGGTGGCTTGGGAAATAATCAGGCAATGTGGTACAAGATAACGTTTTGTTTGAATTCCTGGAGTGGGTTGTAAGATGATCTGGAAATCAGAGTCTTCTGATGCTGCACTGAAACCTTATAATTTTATTTTGTTTTGGGTTTTCAACACTTTATCAACAGCTGGCCCCATTTGCATTTGTTGCTGCAGAATTTGGCAATTACAGTTTAAAATATTTTTTTTGGAGTTCCTCCTGCCTTTGCTCCTTCCCTTTTTGTTCTTCAAATGGGAACCTGGAGCTGCCCCCACCCTCCAGTGCAAACCAGCTCAGGGGGGAYGTGGGGAGAGGGAGAAAGCCCCAAATCTCTGGGAACTGAGGGTCAGCTGAGGGTGCCAGAGGTGCTCCTTCCACCTTCTGCTGATCATTTGTGCCGAGGCTTTAGGCAATAAAAGGTAAATAAACAAAGATGCCGCTATTTTGTGTAAAAATGGAGCTGCTTTTAATGGAACACTTTTTGGAACAGAAACATCCATCCCAGACTGGTTACACAAAATGCTGTGAGGCTTTTTGAACTCAGGGCTAGTTGAGTCATATCTACAGCCTTTTCCTCAGTAATTAGCTCCCTTCATTTCGCTGCATTCCCACCTCTTCTGTTCTCCGCCGTGGCAAAAACAACACGGCKTTTTCAACAGAATTGCTGAACAATTTAATTAAAACTTCACTGGAACGCTGAGGAAACACCAGCAATGTTCCAGGTGGGGTTTTTTTTCCCCTGTTCACCTGGATGATCTCCCTTCTCTCTTCTTTTTCCTACTCTCATCAAAAGTCATGTGAGTCGTTTCCAACTTAAAATCAAATGTTGTGCCAGGCTGCATTTCTGCTTTACCCTCTCATGCAACACATCCACAGTTTCAAGAAGTAAAAAGAAAATGTTGTTAAAATAACCTTCTATTGATAATATATCARTGCCACTACAGTAAAAATCCTGAGAGGAAAGGAACATATTCAGAATGCCACGCTGTAGTCRAGCCTTGTCAGAATCTTCCTCAAGGAAAATAAAAATCTCATTCTGAGAGGGGTTTTTGTAAAGCTTTTCTTGCCACATTTATTGATATGAGGGAATAAAATCACTTTTGTACCATCCATTGTGGGAAGTTTGGGCAGATTTACGCTYGGCCAGAAATCAAAGTAGACAGACATTAACTGTGAAATACGTCGTGTGGGATATTTTATGGCAGGACAAATAGAAAATGTTTTTAAAACTAATTGTGGCACGCAATTTGTATTGCAGTCTGTCCATAAATATCAGAGAAAGCGTTTATTTGTGCAAGGTGCACAGAGGAGGCAATCTGGGCTGGGTGAGTTGAGTTTAAGGTCTGTAAAACTGAAATAGCAACAGAGCTCTGGTGAGTTGAAAAGCAGAAAATATCTGTTTGCTGCAGAGTGCTCCCCAAAAGGCACCATCCCATCAAAATGGATTTGGAGACAAATGCTGCAGGACTGGGACTGAGTATTAACCATTGAATATCAGCCTTTGTGGTTATTGAGCTCTGTGGGCTTCTCTAGGAACTGGTTTGATCTGACACGAGGAACTTAGGCCTGGCTTTGAATCTTTCTGAAAATTAGTAATAAAAATGCACAGCACTGTCAATAAAGAGCTCTGCCAATATTGTCACTGCAACATCAATTCTTTTTTGGAAGAAATGTAGCTTTTTTATTCTTTTTGTTTCACTTATGTAAGTCTATGGTCCAAATTATTAGTGTTATGAAATTTTTGGTTTGTCTTAAGTAAAGCAGAAAGCAAGCTGGGCTTTACATTTGGCAGCACATATATATGGTTTTAATTTAGGGTTGTACATTAAAAGAGCCAGACTGATTTATGGTAAATCAAAAGTGAAACATTGGCTCTTATACATCATGGGGCACGTATTCCTCAAAGGAATAATGCCCTGCTTTCCTGTTGGCCTTGCACCATTCACATTTCACTGGAAACATATAAACTTAGTCACAGAAAAAGTAATTTTTGCTCAGAAGAGTGTTTCCAAACCTGTCCTTTAGATGTGGGCCCAAGCAATTGTCGAAAGAAACATTAGAGACACGAAAATGTGACACAAAAAGTGCTTTATGCAGTGGGGTTTCTTTCAGGTATCCRTTATCTGTGCCGTGCATCGTGTCCTGGTGTGTCCTAAGGTACGTGGGCCACGCTCAATTTCATGTCCAGGCTGCTGCTCGTGGAACTGAAGGGAGTCAGGGATGTGCAAATGTTACTGGCAAGGCAAATCCCCGTGGCTTTGTCAGGACTCTCCAGCAAACAGGCCAAAGAACCGATTTGGAAACCCTTGAGCCCACGGGCAGGAATGTGCTGACTCTGACTGAGCCCCCAGGCTGGCAGGAACCTGGAAAATGTTGGTGTGAACCCTTTAAACAGACCCGATCCCACCACGTGAGCTYATGTGAGAGCAGAGCTGAGTGTCTGCCTGTGAGAGAAATCTGATGGAGAAAACTGGAGAGAGCAAAATCTGTCAGAAATAACAGCTACTGGAGATTCCCATCCTGCCTGAGGGCTCTCCTCCAGTTTCTGGGACACAAACACTCTGACCTTTGGCATTTACATTTCCCCACGTTTCGCCACYGTGAATTGAATTACTTTTGTAAACTTAAATACATGTGTGAGATCAGTTACTGACTGCAGCCATCAATTCAGGGTAGTTAACACACTAAAAAAGTAACAGGCAAAATGTGTTTTAACCCTTCTCTAGCCTGAGTTCACGAGTAGTTGAAAGCACTGACAGAGTACAGTGGGTGTTCATGCATGAAAAACAATTAAATCGTATTAATTAGGGTCAGATATCTGAGATCTTCCAGAGACCACTTGCAGTGTACGTTATGCAATATTTATTGCAAATATTTTCACATGAGGTTCTAAAGCCAAGGCTTTTAATAGTGCTGGGGTACCAGTACCTGGTCCTGTATTTTGGGAGGTGTTGAGGGCTGCAGCTGCCATGAGGATGGACACGATTTTTGTCATTCTGAGCAGTTGTAGCCTGTCATGATCTGGGCTTGGAGTTTGTTCCATGGAATGCTGAAGCATTAAACATCTGGCTTTTCCTTCAGCAAGGTGTGGCTATCCATAGGAACGCTGACTTGGGAAGGGGGGTTTTGATTATAAAGGCTGTTTCTTAACCTAGTTATCAATGGAAGCTACAACTCCATGGGTAAAGGAAGCTGTGACATAAGGAACGTACAAAATGTGGAGCACAGATTGTTTTAATCACAGAAGTGTTCAACTTGTTTTCAACAGATAAGGAAATATTTGTGAATCTTTTTTTTTTTTAATAGCACATTGTTATAATACTTTACATATACACTGTACAATAATTCTTTTGTATCCAAGACTTTCATACAGAAAAAAAAAAAAAACCAGTTCTATAAAACATTCCGTAGTTCATTGGAAAGATTTGGAATAAAACACGGGGAGCTCTTAATCTGCAGGTTACCAAACAGGGGGCAAAACTCTGGCAATTCTTTTGTTCTTGTACATTCATACTGGCAAAAGGGAACCTGCTATGCCTTGGAGGACACAGGGGAGCAGTGCCAGCCCTCTGTGCAAAGCATAACAGAGCAGAGCAGGTACCTCCAGGAGGTTTGTCCCTCGTCCTGCACGAGTGCCAACCCCGCAGACTCTTTGCAGGACGACTGGTGTTTGTTTCTAAGCAACAGATACATGAGACCGTGGCAGTTCAAAGCCGTGAGCGTGCGGGGTCGGAYGGAACGAGCCTCCAAGGGTTTGTTTTTTAGGAAGTGAGCCCTTCAAGGTTCGCTGATGTCGATGAACTCCTTCTCSGGGGGAGGCCCCCCTCGGTACCAGCTGCAGGTGCCGTCGCTCCTCTTGATGCAGGCGTAGTGCTTGGCCTGGTGCCCGTAGAGCTTCCTCTCGATCAGCCAGTCTGTCCACAGGCACTCGTTGGGGGCCGTGATGGAGCAGGGCACCATGTAGCACGTGGTGATCTGGGGGCAAAGAGCTCGGTCAGCACCCTGCAGCCTCCTCTGAGCTGGGCTTTGTGCTCAGAAATGTAAAGGAACGGTGTAGGAGAGAGCAGGCGCTGCTCTGCTCCGCACTCACCTTGCAGCCACAGCCCATCTGGTATCTCTGGTTCAGGCTCTTCTTCTGAGACAAGGAGAGATCATCCCACGGCTCGATGTAGTTGCACAAATGGATGAGCACTTTGCCGTCGCTTAAAATTTGGCCTACGGCGTGGAAAACACAAAAAAGCAAGGCAATAAGAATGTTTTCTAAACATTAGGACAGAAGCGTAAGAATACCTCAGGTTTTTAACTAATTGCACCAAATTAGTCATACTTAAAACATTTTTTAAAATTAATTTAATTATAACTGAGAGAATACTTTTCTGATTGCATGCTGGATAGATGTAAAAGATTGAAGAAGGATCTTTTTCAAAAGATGTTGATAATCTGCCAGCCAGGGGTGGATGCGAATGCAGTGCAATGTTAAACTGGATTTTAGGACTCTCTGGAAAAATCTGGGGTTACTTGGAAGCCCAGACCTGCAGACACACAGGCACGTGTTGGCTCATCACGCGTGTTTGCATTCCTGGGAAAATCAGTACTGTTGGTTTTAATCGAATAATAATGGCAAATACGGAATCAAAATTCCTTCTATTTATTAATTATATCAGCAYTGACCTTCACTTCCCTTGCAACTGCTCTGAGATTGCTGGAGGAAGGATKGAAAGCATGTAAGACCACACTGAACTGCAGCTGAACACAATTTTTACCTCCCATTGTGTYTGCATTTAGTACACAAAGGCATTCCTTTTTAGCATATTTTAGCAAATTCACTGCAAGCAGTCACTTCTGGCTTTCCAGGAACATTAACTGTGTTCCATTTTACCTGTTAGAAGATACTGTTTTTTGTTGTTGGCTTCTAGTTTCACTCCACAGAGTGATGAATCAAAAGGGGTGTAGACATACTGGACATCCTTGAGCTTTTCAAATCCTTTAAACATCTGAAAATGATCAGAAACAGAGAGTCAGTAGTGGAAAACAAGCATGAGAAAACAGTTGCAAACAAGAGCTGGAAGAGATACAGGGAGAGTCTCTTTAAAGAAGGCTCCAAAATCTGAATTAATGTGAGAAAGCACCAACAATTGGAATTTTCTCTACACTTAATGAAACATGTCCAATAGTTTCAGGAGGAAATTAGGTAGGTCTTCATTTTTTAAATGATATCTTTTAAAATGTGCTTTTTCAGTGCATTTGATGGCTTGTTAAAACTTTCTCTTCAATTTATATTCTACTGGCATCTTCCATTCAAGGAGCAATGCAGAGACAGCATTCACCTCAACCAAAATGCAAATATTTCTCAGAGTATTCACGTGGGGAATTTTCTCTTGGTCACTGTGGTTGTTGGGATCTCCAGGGACACCAAACATGCCGAGGAACTGAGCATTTTCTGAGCGTTGTTCTCAGGTGTGGTCACTAAAGCAAAGTGGTTTTCCACATCCAAAATTCTCACCAATGGGACCTTCTCAAATAACTGCTGGAAAACTCCATCCAGCCCTTAGGATTTACACCCTGCAGCCCCAAAATGGAGAGATTTGGGATCAGCGCAGTTTTCAGACTGGCTGCCCCTTAACCAGCAGTTTCAACCCCAAAAAGAAATCTTAAATGAGCCATGAGAAGATCCAGACAAGCTTGGCTGTGTCCAAAGGCAGCGAGGAGGGAGCAGAAGGTGCTGCTCAGCCTCGGGGTGGCTGTCATCACCTCGTGTGCCACCAGCAGCCCGGTGACATCATGCCACGTGCTGACAGCTGGGGACAATGGCAGGGCCTCACAGCTCTCCCAGTTGCAGCTGGTGTCACTGGAAAATGTGTTTTGTGTTCCTCAAGCCCTCCCAGGAGATKTAAATAGCACAGGCCGCTAGAAAATACGCTGTAATGTGTTGGTTTTTCTGAAGCCTTGTTTGTGGAGGGGGGAAAAAAAGCCAACGTTGTTGTCACCGCGCTGCCGATCCAAAAATATTAGATGGGATTTGAAATGCTTTGGAGAAAAAAACACACGGGCCCAGCCAGAGCAAAACACARACCAAACTGGCACCCTGTCCAAAGCAGCAGTGGGAATCACAGAAAAGCTCCATAATGATGAGGGAAATGTGTCTGGGACAGGGCCACCACGTGAGCTCTGCACGTGTCCTCTGCCTCAAGCTCCCTCCACATCCAGAAACCTTCAGGATATTGTAGGGAACAGCTTTTCCATGGGTATCTCAGCCCTTGATCTCAAATTTGGAGGCTTTCTGCAGACAGCACACCTTGATTTAGCTATAAAAACCCTAAATTTCCATAGCAATGCATAAAGAGATTTAGTTAATATTGAAATGAGTTTGGTGTTTGTTTTGTTGCAGGTTTTTTGGTTGCTTGGTTGGGGTTTTTTTTTGAAATTCCTGTCTGACTTCTGTCTGGTTTTGACCTATATAATTGTTACAGCATTTCTAAAGATTATAATCTTGTGCTTAACTCAGTAAATCATATTTAATCTTCTCAGTCATATCCTCCCATCTCCTAAAAGCATGGMTATTTCTCCATAAAGGGATCAGGTGGTTGGATTTGGTCCTGCACTGATGCATGGTCCATGTAGACCTGAGCTCCTGGCGGGACTTCACTGAAGCAGGATAACAGGGTGAGGATTTGGGGGATAGAGAGATGTGAGCCTGCTCCTAAAGTCTGTATGGACACTGTCCCTGTCCTCCTGAGGGCTGTGACCAACAGCAGCACGTGGCTGGGCTTTAAGATTTTAGAATGAGTGTGATGACCAAGACAGTTACAAAAATATTATGGAGAAATACTCAATTTTGTGTAAATCATATATTATCTTCTCTCTTTAATATCATGCTGTAAATATTGCAAGAAAAGAACAAGAGCGGAAAACATTCATGGCTTTTTGATGTGCCAACCCACCTCTATAAAATGAATAACCCGGTTGTTATCATATTTTTATTTCTGAAAATGAATATCTAAATAATATCCAATATTTCTGTCTAGAATAGCAACATTTTAATGCTAAGCCTAATGCACTGGATTTAAAATGAGGGAGACAGAATTTAAGCCATCCACATTAATGGAACAGCTCAACAACCCTCAGAGCAACAGAGCAGAGAAACAGCAGCACTGTGCTCTTACAGTCCAATACGACCTCCAAAGGTTCTGTGTTCCCTTTCCAAGAGAGGRGAATGGATAAGGGCAATGTGAATACCTGAGTGGCCTGAAAACACTCCCCAAAACTCACACCGAGGTGATACAGCTCAAAGGAGATGATTGGAGAGTCTTTTCTTCCCTGCTGGGTTACATGGAGCACATTCTCGGCCCGTCCCCACCCTGTGCTCCTGCAGTGGGTCAKGCAGAGCCCCGTGCTCAGTGCCCCCGGGCATCCACGGGACCCTTTGGTTTGTAGGACTGCAGGGCACCAGGAGGAATCAGCAGCAGCACTCGGGAGAAGGCTGGAACAGTGAGCAGAGCACATTCTCCCCCTTCACACGCACTGTGGAGTTAAACTCTTTAAAACGCTGCCACCTGAGGTGAGACATGGTGCGATCAGGCTCTGTGCTCAGTCACTCAGCAAACCGAGTCCTTGCTCAGCAGCTTTAATTTTTACCTCGGTGCCACCTCCCAATTACAGCCTTGGGATGTCACAGGTTACCCCCTCTCTGTCACCCCTGTGGGTTTAGCGGGCACAGCCGCCYTGCTGGGTTCATTCTGGCGCCACACTGGGTGCACAGGTGACCCCACAGAGGGTGGGCAGGTCACAGAGCTCCTGTTTTCCAGCCAAAATCCTTCCCTTCCCAAAACCYCTCCCTCCCTGGAGCAGGGAGCTGGGTGCTGAGGCAGGGCAAGTGGTCCTGGACCCCCTCTGCTTAGAAGGAAGGATCTGAGGGATGGGGGCTGTCACAACCCTTCTGTCGTTAGTCTACGCTTGTGTGTGATGATGTAGAGCATCTTTCATTAAAACACACATCTCTGCTTTGTCCAGGCCTGGCTGACTCGCCCTCTGAACTGGGGTGGAATTAAATAAACATCTCTTACTGCTGCCTGAGTTCTGAACAGGCCTCCACTGGTGAAAATGAGGGAGAAACCCCAAAGCAGCTTCAATACACAAATATATTTCAGAAATTTCAGTGTGCTGGTGCTGAAGAATGGGATTATAGACTGAAAATAATCACTCGGATTAGACTTCTCATTCTTCTCGTTTGTGCTGAGGTAGAAGATGATTTGCATTTCTATCAAGTTACTGAAGTGTTGCAGAGCAGCAGCAGAACATTAAAGTGCCAGTGGGAGGAAAGGGAATTCTCTGGCATTGATGTAYTTATTTCTGTAAAGAAACACTTGAATATATCCTTAATATTTAAGAAGGCAGAAAGTGGCAGATGGTGAAGAGCTTTGGGGTTTGTTTTAGCAAGGTAAAGACTGGCTTGTAGATGTTGCTGTAAAACCTTAACAGAAGTCACGTGTGATAACCATCTTTGTGAATACTTTGAGATATTCTTGTTTACCACAGATTTTTCCTGGTTAAACTCCTGTGAGGGGATTGTGTCAGTGGATACAATATGAATGACTGAATTTTCTTTTGAAAGYATGTAGCCATTCATAATGATCTTAAATGCCCCCAGTAAATGAAAATATTATAAACTTTTTCTAGTTTATAGTTTATATGTAAATATTATCAAATAATATTCAGTGAAAAATAAGAGATGAAACCACCTGGAAAACCAACCAAATCAAACCACCTGTGCACACTCCCACATTTTAATTTAGAGAGATTACTTCTTGTGTATTCCAGAAAAGGGCAAACCATGATCATTTGAACATCAGTGAGAGTTTGGCAGTGACTAGAATGGGATCAAGGCACGTCTTCTTAAAATGTATTAATGAATAAATCTCCTTGTTGGGGCTGAACAAATAATGGAAAAATCCTGTGAGATTCTGGATCTGTGTCTTTGGGTGTTTGCTTCCCCAGCAACACTCACACAAGTGGATTTTTGTTTATGTGAATATGAGGGAAGGACTCCTGCCCTGCAAATATCCCCGTTCACAACGAACACAGGGTTTGCTCTCCCAGCTGGAAATGCTCCCTTCTGTTTGGAAAGTTTGGATCATCCAGAGCTGCCACACCATCAGAGCACAGGTGATCAGGAATCCTCCAAAACCAGAGGTACTGACACCACTCACAGACTGAAGCACATTTTTTTGGAGCCTTCATAAATTATCAATAACAAAATTTCTCATCAAAATATCATTATTTAGCAAAAGCCTCCTGAATGACAGAACAGCTTTCTTTTCTTTTCTTTTCTTTTTTTCTTTCCCTTTTTTTATCCCTCCTTTGATTTATTGTGTGTCGTTCATCTGGGTCTAACTGTGGAGGCAGCTGGAGCAGCTTTTCCAGCTTCCCAGCRTTTTGGGCTAAATTATTTTGGGCTGAAATATGCAGAGGTTATCAGCATTGAACTTCAAAAAAGCTGAGTGATTCCATGTACCTTTATTTGTTTGATTTCATACCGGATCATTTTGTGGGTATCAAGGGGATCATCACTGGCAGGAACCACCTTTTCACTGGTTATTTTTGCTCGGATCACTGGAAGAGAGAGAGAGATTGAAATGCAAATGAGCAGATGCCCAATTTTACGAGCAAAAGTGAAAATTACATTGATGGATTTCAGCATTGTTTTGACASTTCAGCTACGAGTAGATTTTAAAGATTTTACCAGAAGAACACCAGCTGAGCTCCTGAAAACAAAAGTAAGTGGGCTGTCTGTGATGTAAATCTGAATTCCCAAGAATCTGGAAACCTGATTGATGTTACCACTCAGTTGTGACAAAAACCGTCCATCAAAATCTCTGGAAGACTTGAATCCCAYAAAATTTGACAAAATACCCATCATTATAATCAGTGAGCAGAGGAAAGGGACACTGCYGTTGATGACAGAATTGTTGATCAAATAAATACACTTGGAAGTATCACCCTGAAAGCCTGTGCCAGGCAAGATGAAAGCATTGATTTCATGCATGAAATCAGAAGGAAAGTCTTATATTCACTTTTCTGAGGCTTGACAGAGCACGCCATTAGTTGYGTTAACCTGGAGAAATCAATGCTCTCTGTTTGGGTGTACGTAATTTATTTCCTGTTCGTTAATCAAGGAAAGTAGGAGATTTTATGGAAGAAGAAATGGATTCTTTCCCCCTCTCTTTCTTTGTTTGAGGCACCTCTCCTGTATGTGATGTTTAAAATGCACCAGGACTCTTTGGCACAGTGGTTCTGAGAACATGGTACGTGGCCAAAATTCCTCTGGGGATTTTTATCCCCCAATATCAGTGGGAGCCCCATTTTTGCTCTGTTCTGGGTGGCCACTGCTACAGCTCCTGGGTCAGAACAGTCTGTGCCTGTGGAGAGACACTGGCAAAGGCCAGAGCAGAGGGAAGTTTTGTGACATCAAAATCACGTTTGCCTCCCAAAAAACCCTCATTTCTTTGTTAGATTGACCTGATTTTTATCATATTTAACATCATAGCTAAAGAAAAGGAATAGGAAACCCAGGCTGAAATCCAGCCAGGTAGAGGTCAGTCCCACCTAACCCTGGGCAATTCCCACTTCCTCRCTAATTAGCAGCGCAAACCAGATGGAACAATCAACATGATGCAGATGCCTGCAGCTTCCAAGCTCCAGCCTCTATCTCTTGGCAYGCTGCTCCCTCCTCCTGAGCCATTTAAACCCTTTTTGAGGGGCATTTTAGACTTATTGGGAGGAAGGAGGTCTTTTAATGTGGCAGCATCTCTTTAATCGTCTGCAGATGTGAGCAACCCCACAGATGAACTGTGTGTGTGCAGTGCTCTGAGCTCCTTCCAGGGGGAGAGTGGTGTGGATTGTGTGTGCTCTACGCTGCTGGCAGCGACAAATTAGGATCGTGCTGTTTTGCTTTGAGATGCTCTCCTTTGCATCATTACTTCCTTAAAAAAAAAGGTTTTCTCATTAAAGAGTCTGTTCAATTCTGAGGGAGAGGGCTGATAAAACAACGTTATTCTCCCAATGCCATAACATGGTTTATATGCAGGAAATCTTTCCCTGCCTACTCAATGTAGGATAGTTGAAGCTACTTTCCCCCTTGTGTTTAATGTTGCAATGTTGTGCATTTCCATATTTTTATGGAATTCTACTTGTTAGCACAGGAGAGGAACGTTACAGATGATCCCTGATAGCTCCAGGGGTCCCCACGGAGTTGTGCAAGGACGAAAGTGTAACATCCCGGGGTTTGTCATGAAGAGATCTTCTAGTGGGTGTGGAGAAGAAAATGAGAAATATTTTTGTGTGGTGTGTGTTTCATTCATTTGTTTGTTTAGGAGAAAGCTTCCAGATGGCAAAGGAGGCCAAATTGAGATTTTAATTTTTTTTTTTTTAACAGTAAGAAAGTTTTATTGTCTAAATTTTTAGCTATTTGGGTTTTACCCTTCTATTCTCCTGAAACCAAATTCAAACACACAGAGATCTTTTGGGGCCTTTCCATCCTTCTTGGCTTTCTCTTTTTTTTTTTTCCCCATGCATTAATATTTTTTTGCAATCAGTGTCGTCTAGCTGTCTCCTCAAACCTCTGATTCATGTGGTTGCTTCTGTTTTTAACCACAAGCACTTCCTGCAGGAGCATTCCTGGGCCCGGCCATCTCCCTCTCCTCACTCGTGGTTCAGGGGTGGTTGGGGCTCAGGATTCCTCCGAGTCTGCACTTCTTCTCAGGACACGGTTTCAAGTATTCCACGGCTGCCTTGGCCTCTCAGTGTGAGTGAGAACAGCCTCTGGTTGTTCAGTAATAATGCCATTTTATCTGTCAGGCTCTTATTGCTTCCTTATGAGGAATTTGCATATGTGGAATACCCGTGCACAGGCTTTGTGTCCCAGCGCCAGTAATTCCGGATGCCTCAGATTCGTTCTGCTCTGAAAATACTTCAGTGTTTCAGCAGGAGGATGGAGCTTTTCTGTGGGACTCGACTTTGATAAAATGTAATTTTTTATCCCCACTTTGCAGCTGGAGGTTGTCTCAGGTGGCTGAACTGAAGGGAAATGAATCTGAGCTGCAGGAGGACAATGCTCGGCCCTTGGGCTCTCAGGGTTAGAAATGTGTGAAGAAGATATTTASTCCTCCTTTCCTGAGTAACAGTGAACCTCTCCCAACCATCTGTACATCAGTAGGAGATCATTTTAACCGGGTAAAAGACAGAACAGATTTAGTTTATCATTTTAAATCTTTGTGTTCATACAGTCAGGAGAGAAGTGAGTGGTTTGTACAACACAAGAGTGTTTCTGTGCAATAAAGGGTAGAAAGTTAGGCATTAACAGCATCTTTCCCAAACCTGGGTGATTTCCTTCTGGAATTAGCTGCACTAATTAATACCTGTAAATAAACTGTGCCAYCACCTGGTGCCTTAAGAGGTTTTTGTGATCATGAGGAACTGTTTTACTGAGGATGCATTTCCTTCTACTGGGTAAATTCCCTGCCATGAGATTGATTCTGCCCCACCACAGTGACAGAAGCAATGAGACATGAAGGGAGAGAAGACACAAAGAACTGAGCAGGGCCCATCCCAAGGCACGGATATGGATGGAATCCTGATCAACCAAATCCTTGCACTTTGTCCACTGAAATTCATATATTCCCTAAAATTTGTGTCCTTTTAGACTCTGAGTTACTTCTAAGGCAATAACAGAGGGAAAACTGTTGAGTGCAGAGTTACTGCCATTGCTACAAGTTGGTGTTATTAGATAATATATTCTGTATCAGTATTTAATATTTTACATGATATTGCTGTGCTGACACAAGTGGTAGGATTATCCTCCTGAAGCTGCTTTTCAGTCCAAGTGTTTGAAGATGGGCAACTTTACTCAGCTAAAGTRATCAACTTTACTACTCCTTCAAAAAGGAAAGGAAATTGCAGTTTACTCCCCAGGTAAACCTTATAATYCTAAGAAACAGAAGGTAAGGAGAAGATAAAAAATGGATGAACAAATGATGTCTTTTCCCCCAGTATCTGTTAAGTACCAGCAACTGCACAGTGAAAGATAATTATCTAGGAAGATATTTAAGATATTGCTAGATATGAGAAAAATAAATTATATATTATATATAAATCCTTATGTGCATTCTTGTTTTAAATATATAAATATAGAGATATAGATATATATAAATATACAAATATATAAATATATAGATATACAAATATATAAATATATAGCTATATAAATATATAGCTATATAAATATATAGCTATATAAATGTATAGATATATACATATATACATATATACATATACAGATATATAAATATATACATATATAGATATATAAATATATAGACATATAGATATATCTATATGTCTATATATAAATTTATATATTGATATATAAATACCTAAATATAAATATATAAATATATAGATATATAGATATATCGATATATAAATATAAAAATATATAAATATATAAACATATAAATATATAAATATATAAACATATAACTATATAAATAAATATACAAATATATAAATAATATATAGCTATATAAATATATATAGGCATATTGAGGAAGAATCTCTTTCAGTTGTGCCTCCAGTTCACTTCAGCTTTTTTACAGACTACACCGTAGCTCTGTGAATAGAAATGTGATCTCCATCTCTTCTAAGCAGTCTTCCTCTCAAGAAATCAGCAAAGTTGAGTTCCTGTCTCACAAGTTTATAATCAGAATCAGCTTTGCTACAAAAACCTTGAAATGAGACCTCCAAAACCATATTGACAGGAAAAGATGTAAGCAACTGAGAAGTTATGATAATAACTCATGGAGCTCTGTTTTTCTCTTATATTTTATAGCCTCAATTTAGCCCTTTCATTTAATTACCTAAAATAYACGGAGCAGTTTCTGAGCACTTCTTTCTACCTGTCCCTTTGATGTCTGACACTTCCAGCTGCTGAAGGATGTTCTTGCTCTCGGAGGGACAAGGAATAAATGGCACGAGGAGAGGCACCTAAATAAAAGTGTGTGGCTGTTACGTGGCTGGACTGAGGATGGCATCCTAAATACAGATAAAAAGCACCCAAAAAGTGTTTTTCTGAAACACCATGTCAGTCAGAGGGTGTGGTATGAAATGGAGCAGAGCTGTGGACACAGGATGTGGATGTGCACCATTTTGAAGGCCCTTATATTCCAATTAACTTCTCCATATAAAAATCTGTCCTTTCACCTAAAGGAAAGCAACTTCATACACAACATGCAGCAGTTTCTGCTGTAAGATTAATTCAAATTTCTATTATCTATCATCTATCAGAACTTTTTTTCCTCTTTGGGGTGCAGGAGCTTAAAACTTGCTCCACAAACATCTCCAACTCCTAGAAGATCACACCCAGAATTCTGGTAAAAGGAAAATCCCAYGGTGACAGCTGCTGGAGCCCCAGCCACAGAGACCTTGAGTTTGTGCAAACTCAGTTCAAAAACTCTTCTTGTTTGTGCAGAAGAGTCCACACTGGGGGTTTGGAGCTGTGCAGGTCAAGTTTCCAYGTCCAGTGGTTTAGAATAATGGAAYAGAATTTAGAATAATGGAATAATAGRATAGAATTTAGAATATTAGAATAATATTAGAATAAAGCAGGAAAGAGCTGCACTGGCTCTGGGCTCTGCAGGCCAGGTGGAAATGGCTGTCCCTGTCCCTGGGGCCACAGGCTGGGGTTRCTTCCAGGTGTGTTGTTTTTCCTTTATTCTGCCTGCTTAGCTGACTGTAGCAAAATAGAAATCCATTCCCAGTTCATCTGTGGCAATTCTTACATCTCTACGCCACCTGATAAAGATGTGCCTGTCTGTTTTTTAAGAACTCCTCATTTAACTGACTGTATCACTTTCTAAATTCACTATTTTATACGTCCTAATTTATTTGTAGTCATGTAAGGGAAGCTCCCAGAACTGCTGCTTTAGCTAATCAATGGTCTAATACTGATGATTTTCATTTGAATGTTGGGATAAACCACTCAGAAATACCCCAGTGCAATGTTGGTGCCACAGGTTTTGTTCCAGCCAGAACAAAACTCAGCCAAGGGTTTTTCCATTAAGAAATTTTCTCAACCAAAGGATGGTGATTTCCTTCAGGGGTTACTGAGGGTTTAAGAAGGAAGGGGTTTTATTAACACCCTGTCACTGCAAGTGCTAAAATTTGTATTCTGTAAGAGAAGATGGGGGACAAGTGTGATAATGAGATTTTCAGCAGTGCCCATCTGCAGTTTGGGCAGTGAATGAATTCAGAGGGTTCAGCAGGAGAGCAGAGAGGAAGCTGGAAATCCCAGAAGGGGACTGGAATTCCTTGCTCCCCTCAGCAGAGCTGCTCCAGGGGGAATGTCGGTGTGCAGCCTGGCCAGGAAACACCACTGCAGCTCAGATCTGCCTCCAGCTGAAGTCAGGCATCTGGAACTGCCCAGGAATTTGAATGTGAACAACCAGAGAGCAAAATAACTTCAAGTTTGTGAGCAGAACCCCATCTACTGCAGTCACCTAAAGCCAAGTTATGGCAAAATAATGCAAGGAGTCCAAGAAAAACTCTGGAGAGAGGGTGTGACCACATTATTTCATTGACCTCCTTTGTGTCTGGAGGCCATAGAAGATGAACCCAATGTATTATGGCCCACTCTTGGCCTCTTGGAGGAGAATAATGGCAAGAAATGCTATCAGAGCTGCCCAGGAACCCAAAACAGTGAGGAACACTTGGGGTTCAGGAGTACACAGACATGGCAAAAAATATTCTTTAGATAGGGAACTAGACATCTGAGACACTTAACTTTTCTTGCAGAGAGGGAACAGAGTCAGCAGGAAAGGAGAATGAGTGATTGAAAAAGAATTCCTCCAAAAAGAAGAGGAATCTGCACAGAATTTGTCACAACAGACCAGAATCAATGAACCCCCTTAAAGCGACACTGCACAGGACAGAAAAGGTAGAACAGATATCTTGGATAGGATTCTAAATTAAACATGGTCTGTTGGCTGCTGATTTATATTGCCCACAAAACCTCTAAATTGTGCAAGAGGTTGTAAGAGTCTTCCTCCATAATTGAGAGCAACTGTCCCATCTGTCCTGCACTGCCACTCTCCCTTTCTCTTTTTGTTTTAACTGAACATGCTGGATTGTTGTGCCAGAGATTTACTCAGCACACTTGCTTATGGTAAAGCTTTGGTTCTCACCAACAAAGAGAGCAAATTAACGTGCTTAAATATTCACGCACACGGAAAATATTATAATTTCTCAGAATGCACATGAGAGGAAGAAAGAAGCACTGGCAACTCTGATTGTAACTCTGATTGAAGCTCACAGGTATCACTAATACTGCCAAAAGGAGGCAAAAGTTGTTGACTGATTGGCATAAAATCATGTTTGAAAAGGAGTGATTTAATACCCAGTGTGTACCTTTACATACCCACTGATGTTTTTAAAGCAGATTATTTTAGAGATAATTTTGGGGAGAATTAAGGGTTTGTTTTCTTTGTGTTTCAGTATTTGATTTGCACGTGTTGGCTTCCAACAGGAGTGGCAGTGATGCTGTGTCAGTCATCTGAAATCTCTGGGAATGTCTGTGTGTATTCCACACATCCCTGGGAGCAGGGACCTTCTCTGCCACGAGCAACCATCCCTGCCAGTGCCACCAGGGTGATGTTGTGGCTCAATAAATTGACCTTAACCTGAACTGTTTAAAACTTTTCCAAAGCGAGTCCCTGGACAGCAAATGTTCTGGTTTTTTCTGCCCATGCTGAAGGATTTGCCAACTACCCTCTCATGAAAATGCCAATATTTTTTATCCTGTTCCCACTTTGTTTTTCTCTAGTCTGAGTCCAAAAGAAAAGGCTCTGCTGGTGCTGTAACTCCATTTCCTGTATTTTGAGGTGGTCTGTATTGCATGAGAAAGGTTTGTACTCTGTGTTTGCAAAAGCTCCCCTACTTTTTGCTGCTTCAGGTATCTGCTTTTCAACTTGGTGGCTTGTGAGTCCTTATCTTTATTTACAATAAGCAGCCTGAGCTGAACTCAGGCAACTCTCACTTTTGCAAATGAATTCCTACTTAATTGCATCTTTCAGAATCTGCTTGTTATGAATTTACTGGGATGCTTCCAGTCAGCTCCAGACCACCTCTGCCATGGGTGTCCAGGTTCTTTACCTCCAACTCGCTTTGTTGGGGGTTTTTTAATCAACACTTGCTGGCCACCATCACCACCTCTGGAAATAGTTCAAAATATCCATTTGGATACGGATAAACCATTTGGGTTTTAATTCTTATCCAGAAGATTCCCAGTCTTGGGGCAGGGGTAGGCTGGGAGCGGAGTCTGGGCGCTGGGTGAGGACTGATGTGTGTCAGGATGGTTCGGGCAGTGTTTGTGGGAGGTCACAAATGACTCCTGGATTCCCACTGGAGTGCTGCCAAACTATTGATGGTACTGCCAGGCTGGGGATGGGATGGATACAACACACTGCCAGGAGAAAAAATCTGGGAAACCCTTCCAATGGCTCCTGTCACAGCCTCGGAGTGCAGGTGTTCCACACAGGCTTTGCCTCTGATGCTTTCAACATCCAGGAGACTGCAACCACTCTTTTGCAGAGTTGATTTCTGAATTATTGCACAGCTTTGAATAGTTTCACACTTCAGCAGAGAGAGAGATGTTTACTTCAGGATCTGCTGAGGTGCTGCTTCATCCTGCCTCTTTCAGGAGTGGAAACCTACGATTAAACCCCTACACTTCGATTTCTCTTTTGAGAACCAGTCCGTGTTGAATGTTCTTTTAATTATTTTTAAACAGCTGAAAAAGAACAAATGTGTTTAGCAAATGGCTCATCTATCAGTTAACCTTTCAACAGGACAGAGCAGCAAACAGTAGCTTCATTTCCAATCTGTGACTCAACTCAGATGTTCGGGGCTRTGGGACAAGCTCAGTTCTAGATGCAAACACAGTGAGCAGCAGCAAAGCTGGCCCAATATTGAGTGAGTGGGACAAAATCTTCTCCTCTGGGTTTGCAGGATGGATTTCTTATCTGTAAGTCTACATTGTCACTCTTTCTCCACAACTTCTAGACCCAAAGTCGAGGAATCTTTCATTCAGAAGATGTTTCTGCTAGTTGGGATATAAAGGCAGTTTTATTTTTCCTGCTTTGTATTTTTGTTTCCTGATATTCCATCCATAAATGCTCATAGCCAACTGTAAAGTAACTAAATCATCAGCACAGTGATCAACTGAGCCACGGTTTCTGAAATCTTGAGAAAGAAAAACAGTGGAGCTTTCTGGGCTATTTGGGCACAGTTGTTTTGGATCTGTAAACACAGAGCTTGTTGAAGAATTTAACTGTAACTGTAGCAGGATTTTCCCTTGATTCTATGGAAAGCAATGTATGGAAGAGCATTTCCAAGTTTTGGTGATGCTGCCAGTTGCATGGGAAGAGAAGGGTGGTGAGATAATCCTATCTGTAACTGAGAAATCAAAGCCTTACAGTGAAGTTCCTGACTTGCACTAAAACTCCACAGAAACTTTTGAAGACTGAAAACCCCACCAATACCCTCAAAGTTAAGCAGATACCAGGGATTTTTTAAATTACCTTGTGATATGGATATTAATTTGCACTGCATTATTTCCCAGTGTAAATGCTTGGCAGAATTTGGGTTCTCTGTAGGGTTTCACTAACACAGAACTGTTCTAGTCTGCATCCAAACTGCATTTCCAGTTCAGGCGTTCAGGGTGTGGAAGGTCTATGTTTTTGCTCATTAGGACTCTCAGGTAGGTCAGRATTTTGTGCATCTCTGTGTTTTTGGCTCAGGATGCAAAAATTCCTCGTGTTGAAGGCAAGAGTTGATCGGGTTTGGCTTCCTTGTTAAACCAGAAGATTATGTGGTTTTATTTTTTTTTTTTAATTAGAAGAATACATTCAATTTATGACAGTGAGGTTTTAAAATCTCATTTTTATAAACATTCAAATAGAAGAGGCGAGTGTATTTTTAACAGAAGTGTGGGATTCTTTTAACTTAAATATCACCTAAAAACTGCCCTGATTTCCTAATGTTGTTCAAGGTCAGCTTTATTTTCCTGCGCTGTTTTCACAGCTGCTCCCCATGTTACCAGAAACATTTCTCTCTGCTTCACAAGCCTCAGATACCACATCATTTGACTGGTAATCAACATCTGCCTAATTTCAGCTGAAGAATAACACCCTCTTTATGCTCCAAAGCCTGTAGAACAACATACATGATGTTATTGTGGATTTCCATTCACGGGGACACAGCCCTGCCTCGGAGCGGAAGGAACCCCACATTGCTGAGATACTTTTTAATGAGAAAGTTTGGGATTAAAGTTGGCACATTAATAGGATTAAGATCTTGGCAGTCTTTCATGTTCTCTGTTTTATATTATTTAATCTTTGTTTCTAAGCTYGAGTTTTGTTCTCCGCTCGGTGTGTGTAGAGTGTTGTTTTTGAAGAGACGGGGTTTAGTTTCCCAGAATCACAACAAATGCTTTTAAATAAAAGTAACTCAGCTTTTTAGTTTTCTTCCCCTGAATTTAGAGCACACTCAGCAACAAGCTGGGGTTACTGAGTTACTTCTAAGGCAAGCAACCAGCACAATTCTTCTGAAATTTCATTTTACTACATAATAGCCAGCTCTGGGGTTTTTTGTTTTCACTGAAGCTAAATTATGTTACAGTTTTCAGCCCTGTTCTAACTGACAGGAATGTTGTGCTCAGTGGGTTTGGCTCCTTAAAATCCCGTCCTGTTGTTCAGTTTTGTGATGCCACCTCGTTTTCCAGCTACGACTTTGAAGTGTTGGGAACACTGCCATGAAAATCCAGCGAGCAAAGGGAAGGAGAACGACTGGGTTTGCCCAGAGTGAGCCCCATTTCCGTGCTGAAATGGCAGAGTTCTGAACACCACTCATCTACACARCACTGGAAATAATTTCTTAGAGTTACGTGACATTGGCAGTGTGATTCAAGTCTTGAATTCAGCACTGAAAAGTAAGTTAGGAAACTAACTTTACATGGATTTTTTTAAGCGTTTCTCAAAGCGTTTACTCCCATCCTAAACYCTCAAGTAGAAATAGGGTTATTTGTAGGTCTTATTCAGGTCTTATTCTTCCTATTCCCAAACAGGAAATTCAGGCTCGATCCTAGGAAGCTGTTTCACTGATATCTTAGTGAAATTTATTTTCACTGTTTAGCTGCAAAAGGAAGGACTCACTGCTATTCCCACAGCAGCATTCCAGGGATTCATTGAATGGGAATATTGAGGTGCTTCCCTGGACATTCAGGTACRAACACACAGAAYTGTAATCAGTGAGTGACACCACAGCATTCCTGCAGCCAGAGCAGCCAGGTTTTTTAGGATTTTTGCATTTTTTAAAGCTTTTAGAAGTTTCAGGCTGTGATGCCAAGTAATTTATATGTACTGCAGTAATTCCTGAATTGCCATCCATGGGCATTTTTATCAGTGATGGGCCTTTGCAGGGTGCCAGGTATTTTTTCTTCTCTCTAAATGTATCAGCATTAAACCAAAACAAATTCTTAGAATTCATATTGTCCAGGTTTTTTTAAATGTTATTTGAAATTGTTATTAATAGGTATAAAAGTATACATGAGAGACAGTAGAAAAACCTAATTTATATTTCTTTTGTACTTAGAGAAGTAAAGAAACCTGTCCCCTTTTCTTTAACTGAGTTTGACAGGGCGCTGTACAGCCAAGATAGGTTGAAATGTCTATTTCTCAATCATTTTTGTTAATGAACCTAACATTTGTCATCTAACAAGATGTGGACACGGGGAAGAGTGGCTGTTAACGATTCCTACCTCCCAACACTGTTTCCTGAGCACTGGTGGGACACACAGGGCCGGAATTCTGCCTTCCTCAGCCCCTTGCTGAGGAAAAGGCTGAGACTTGGGTCATTTTCAGCCTCTCTGCATTAAACCTACCACCATGAGTTTTGAGATCAGGATCATTTTAGCTGGTTCTGGGAGGATTCGTTGGTTATGGGTTCTGGAGATGTACCTGGCAGCACTCTCCCCCAGTGGCACCAGTGCTGCCTCCCCACATTAATCCCTGCAGGGACCTCGCTCAGGTGCCGAGCTCTGCCTGTTCCTTGGGACAGGGCTGGAGCAGCACGAGCCCAGTACAGCAGCTCTGCCATCCAATTCCCAATTCCTSGGGCAGAAACTCAGCTTGCACTGCCGTGTGTGAGCCCTCAGGAATGGTGGCTGCGTGTTCCTTCCTGGGCGGTGACAGGGAGCTCTGGAAATGCACATTATTGGCACTGGWTTGCACCCCGGGGCAAGGAGGGTTTGTAAAGCACTGGGATCTGCCYCTGCTGGGCAGGGCAGGAAGAGAAATGCAGATCGTGAGTTTTCCATGCCACGGGGAGGTCCAAAAAGCTGTAGGAATTCCAGGATTTCCCATGAGCCCAGGTCAGAGGGTATCTGGAAGCCTTGCCCAGGGTGCCTCCAGGAGCTGTCTTGCCCAAGCAACAGCATGAAGAGCCCGGATTTTTAATAGGATTCATAAAAACCTTCACAGAAAGCCAAGGTTTGTGACAGCACAGCCCTTTGGGGTGGTTGTCACTGCTGGTACGGACACTGTGTCCCCAAGGACACGAAGGGCAATGACATCCCTGCCAAATTTGGTGTCAAACCTCCCCTGAAGGGAGGGCATGCAGGGACCAGACCTGCCCCGTGCCACTGCTCACTGTGAAGAGAACACGGCAGAGTAACAATAAAACATTTCATTCCACTGTTCACCTTTTCTCTCCTCGCTTGGAAGAAGCACCATCCCCATTTCCAATGTATTCCCCAACGCTGATTTTTCCCGTCAGGCAAAAATTACTTCCCAYCTAATAAAGTACAAATTAATCTGTTCCAGCACAAAAGTGGATTTTGTATAGCAGAGAGGCAAAACTGTGGGACACTGAGCCATGAAAGTTTTCATYTGAAATTCAATAATAAAGAAATAGCATGTTGTGACTTTCTCCCAGAGGAGCTGACTCTGAAAACTTAATTCTGGCGTATTCAAAAAAAATTTTTACTGTTATGTTTAAATGTGATTAAAATTTAATATATCATCTGGCACATCTTTACAATGCTTGATCTAGGTGATCTTGGGAGATTTTAACGGGCTGAAAATGCTGCCAAGCTCCAGCTGTAAAGTTTCCATCCTATTCTGAAATGTGCCACTCTTTTCCAAAGCTGCAGAACTATTTTCTGAAGCTATATTATATATATTCTGAAGCTATATTATATATATATTCATATGCAAGAGCTGTTAGTCATTGCTGTTCAGCAGAAATCTAATTTTCAATCTATTTTTAAGAAAAAACAATAAGATGGTTTAAATCATAAAGAATACATTTAACTTTGGAGGGAACTGGTGTTACACAGCTAAGAAATGTGAAGAGTTTACATATTTGTCCTACTGTCCAAAAAAATAGCCCAAGGGGGAAAACCAGCATGAATTTAACGTGCCAGGCTTTCGAAAGGAATCACTGCTGTCCCTACCCCATTTCTGCCTCCAGATTGCCTGATTTGGAGTGCACACTGGTTTAGAACTGAGGCCAGGAAGACAAATTCAGTGGCAAAAGGGAAATCTGTTATCTTGGCACTATCTGGTAAACTCAATTGCATCCATGCTTCTCTCTAAAGAAAGGCAATTATCCAAAGGGTTTTCGTGTATTGGCTTGGCACTCCAGGGGCTCACTACTGAATTTGTTATCCAGCACCTCCTTCCCACATTTTTGTGAGGAGAAAACCTGGGCAATGTGGTCAGCACTGACAATTAGCACGGACATCCTGTCTAATTAAACCTCTCCTCTCCATTCCCAGRGAAAGTCCCGCGGGAAAGCAGAGGTGTTCTCTGGGGGCTGAAGGAATTCAGCACATTTTAGGAGGCTCCYAGCACCGTTTAGAGGAACACAAGAGGGATGTATCTGGTTTTTTTTGTAAAAGGAGGGTATCTCATGGTGCCAGGCCCTTCCTACCAATGAGTTACCTCGCTYTGGAGTGAAATTTAAAACTACTGAGAAGCTCATGAAAACTTCTCGTATCGGTACAAAATCACATCCTCTGCAGGCTCTGTGGGAAGGTGAACAAACCCAAGGTCGGATTAATGGCAGGACTGGCAGAGCACTCCTGACTTACCCTGGCAGATCCCATGGCTCTCCCCATGGTGTCCAACCCTGAACGCCTGCAGGGCTCTCCACTCATCCCTGATTTCAGCTTAGGCAGGACCAGGAGCTCTCCCTGACTCTTATCACTATCAGGTTACTCAGGTTCTGTGCTACCTGTGGGCATTTAGAGCCACARAAACTTCCTGGCAGTGAAAGACAAAGTGTCACAGCACCAATCATCTGAACAAAAGCCAGAGCAAAAGGGCTCATCCTGGACCTAATTAATTTCTCTGCTTGTTTTCCCTTGGATCTCTCAAAACCCTGTTGCTGGGTGGCTTYGCACATTCAATTACAGGTTCAGGTAATGTCAGTTCAATCCCTCCACCTCCATCAAAGTCATGCTGGAGGAAATTAAAAATGTTAATTTTACACCGTGGCTGAAGGACATGTGATGGTCAGCAGCTCCATGAGCAAGCCCGAGACTTTATCTCTGGTTTTTCTCTGGAATTTTGGGTCACAGCGTCTTTATTTTAATAAGATGTGCTAGAAAATACTGCAAGGAAATCCTTGGGCGTGTTTGTGGGCGCAGAGGATGAACTGAATAACTGAAGAACTGGAACAGTCTCAGCACAGGGCTGGCACCCGGGTGGCCACAGGTGTGTGCCAGAGGCACAGCCCCAATTCCCAGGGGATGGGCAGTGCCTGGCCRGGGCTCCAGCCCGGGGTGCCCCTTCCCGCCGGGCACAGCTCCTCTCCTGGGCACAAAGGCTGCTGGCACCGGCCTGGGGGAGCTGCCTCTGCCAAGCTGCTCCCTGGAGTTTCCTCTCACACAGGACAGGCAGCTCCACTCCAGCTCCTTCAAAGGGATTTCGCTCGGTTTATGCAAAATATTGTGGCCAAAGCATATCCAGTAATTCAGCCATAAATGCTTCRAGCAGGTTTTATGTGTGTGTCTATGCAAATGCACGCACAGAAATATGCACATATTCATGTGAAGAATTCCCTTCATCTCCCGTTTTATAATATACAGAAATGGTATTTTAAAATGACAGTGAACAAAGGGATCCTTGACATAAACATGCCTGAGCCAAAAGAGGACGTTTACTTAGATAGGAATATTTATAGGAGTGAGAGCTTGAGCATCAGGTCCAAACATTGTAATGTAAAACTATCCTCAGCATTTCAATAAAAAGTAGCGTGATATAGTTCCTATTTGCAGAATATATCTAAGAATTGAGCAAATATTAATTTTTATCATCAGAATGGCTTCCCTAAGGAAGGCGGCCCACAATGAATATTTTGAGTTTCCTCCATACGGTGAAATTGTTAATTTTGGAAAATCTTTACGTTAAGTCTGTTGAAAAACTGTCCCAAATGCACAGGCATGCAGCAGGCTGTAGCAGTTAAATGTACACATATTTAGTTGTAGCACAACTTTTATTTCCTCTCACTCCTTGAACACCCCCAAGCGTGCAATGCCTGGTGGAGGTACCTCCATGAARGAGATTGCTTAACACGGGCAGATTAAAAACCAATTTAACTGATGGCCACAAACAGAGCTCAGAGTTTGTCGTGGCCACAAAGATTTTCTGTCAGGGCATAAAAGCAATGAATCAGTATGCAGAAGGGATTGCCTGGCCCATAGAGATGCTAATTCTGTGACACTTTGGAAACTCATGTTCTACATTTACTGTTCGCACCCGAGGGAAGCCAACCAGCCTTAGCCTGTGCTAATGAAATCAAAAGGCTGCAAAATGTCACATTTTTGCAAAATGTCACATTTTCTCATGCCCGTGCAGCCTAATTTTGGGATCTTTAGGCTCTTTCTATAAGTTATTTGACAACCATGGTGCTGCCTGGCTGTCATGAGGCACAATTGTCCCAAAACTGGAAAGTCACATTCACACAGAGCTGCTGTAGCCAGTTTATCTGCAGAAARTAAAGGGCCTATCAGTTTCCTGCTCCAGAAAATGACAGAAAACCACAAGAATAAATTAAAGAAAGTATAGAATAGCAGAACAAAGATCAAAAGTTTCAGCAAGTTAGCGCTGGGGACTTACATTTTGTGGTCCTTTGGTTTTGGTTTGTTTTTTTTCCCTGAAGTGCTATAAAAATATCTAAATGAACAGTTTACACATTGCAGGCATATTTAGGTAGGATAATTTATATATAGCAGACACTGCTAACAGTAGGTACTTGAAAGCTCAGGAATTCTCTGAGTTAGGACCTAATATAAAAATATATAAAAGAGCTACAAAGTAAAGGAAAAGCCACTCTCTAGCACAGCAATCCCAGCAATTTATAACCACAAAACATTCTGGCGACGCGCGGGGAGCGGAGCAGCTCCTGGCATCCATTCCCCCTGCGAAAGGGCTGTGCAGAACAGCTTCCAGCACCCACCTCCCCGCACCCCGAGCCCCGCGAGAGGCGGCCGGAGCCCCGCGGAGGCGCGGCCGGACTCACCGAGCGCAGCATCGCACAGCAGCTGCTGCGGGTGCGCGGGCGCGCAGCTGCAGCCGGACACGGCCGCGGGCAGCGCCGCCAGCGCCAGCGCCAGCACCAGCGCTGCCGCCCGGCTCCCGGGGCTCCCGGGGGTCCCGCTGCCCGCTCGGCTCATGCTCCTCGCGGGGAAAGGCTCTGGTGGCGCTCGCTGCCCGCCCGGTGCGCGGTGCCCGCTGCGCTGGCGCGGCCGCTCCGCGGTGCTCGCTCGGCGCTCGCTGCGATGCTCGCGGGGATGCTCGCTCCGAGCGCCGCCGGGGCTCGCTGGCTCCAAACTGCCCTGACATGGGACCCTCTTATTTATGGCCCCGGCGCCAAGTCCCGGCTCCGCCTTCCCGCGGTTAAAAGCTCATTTATTGGTGACATCGGCCCGGGGTACCTCGGCCGGCAGCGCGGGAGTGGAAATGTTAATCACCAAAAGCCTCCACAAAACCAGCTTTTACGAGGATCTGAAGCTGATTTTCTGACCGTTTTATCCCGTCCGAGTAAGTTTGCTTCCACTTTGGATTTAAAAGCCAGCCCTGCGATCTGATTTTGGGCAAGTAAACAAAGCTGTCCTGTTTTAAGCTCCGCTTGCATTCGCAGCCCCCGATCTTCCCCGGCACTTCTGGGCATTTTCCTGAACTGCCGTCCCTGTTCGCAGGCTGGACAGAACTTCATTCATGAAAAGGAAACCTCTCAATGCTCTGCTTGTGAGTCTCCAACAATCGCTGGTCACAGGGAATAATGAATTACAAATAAAAGCTGCAATAAAAGGCATTTAAAAAAAAAATAATTTCATCACAGATTTAGTTTGAAACAGCAAGGAAAAATATCCCAGTGGTGTGTTTTGGAGGCACGGCTCTTTCCCTGCATTCCTTATTAATGCAAATCCTGCTCAGCACAGATCTGTGCCTGTATTTCCTGGCTGATGTTGTAAGTGGAATACAGACAGAAAAGCAGAGTTCAGAAATCCTGTCCACCTTCAGAGCTTTGGTTGCTGTGGCAATCTGGATATGTGTAACCTGTGGGCACCCTCTTTTTATAAAGGAAAACGTTTCATGAGGAAGCAACCCGAGGTTTGATTAGAGAGTAATAAAGAACATCTCTGGATTGACATGCAGGACAGGGCTGCTTAAACAACTCAGTGTTTTGTCACAGCCCAAATCAAGCCTAGGAATTGAAAATTCGGTAACATGACCTGAACCATTCCAATCCAGCCTCATGAAAATGTATTTTGTTGAGACTGAGATTTAGGTGTGCCCAAAGTAGCTTGTTACCTTTAGAGAGATGTGTACATGTTTTACAGCAGCAGATTTAGTTCGTTTCTGGACAGTTATACAAATATTAGTGCTCTGATTCTTTTTCTTTTTAACTCCCATCCCCCTCAAGACACACTCCGCCTGTTAGAAAATAACCCACAAATATTCAGAATGATTAGAATTGGGTCTCATTTTTAGACTTTAGATCCACACTGAACACTGAGCCAGGAATCCTGCACACTGTGTCCTGACTTCACGCAGCCATACTTGGATTTTTTACTTTTCCAGTCCGAAGTTTTGGCTTCAAATCATAAGGTTGGCTCCAAGCCCAGGACTAACACCTGAAAATAATTTAGACCTGTTAACATCTCTGTTCTTACCTAGAAGAAACTGACTTCTTTCGTGTGAGGGAAAAGATGAAAAAGGCTGGAGCCTTGCACAGGAAGTTCAAGCTGCAGGAAGGCAGTGAAAGCCCCGGGCAGGTGTGTCAGGGGTCTGGGGTCAGCACCTCTGGGACCMTGGGTTCTCAAGCCTCACTCAGGGCAGTAGGACGGGGAAGTGATGAAGGAATTAATTGGGAGCCATTGATTGGTTTCCACACGACGTCACAGGGCTGCTGTTATAGGTGATCTAAACAGAGCAGTTCGAGGGCTCTTTCCACAAAATTCAAATAATAAAGAAAGGTGCTGGGCAAACACTCTTCTCTACCTGTCCCTGAGGCACATTTTGTCCAGGATTCCCCAGAACAACACATCCAGTTATGTTCTGYGTGTCCTAAAGGCTTTTATATCTAGTCCAAGCAAATGAATTACACAATCAATRGAAGAATATTATGTTCAGAACAAAATTTAAAACTAATTTGATGACAAGTCACAAATGAGTGGTCCACTGTCTTCTAGACATAGAAGAGGATTAAATGCTTTCAACTGAATGTGTGGAATGCAAAAATGCTAAAACTAAATCTCGTGTGCCAATTGTGCAAATGCCATTAATATATGTTAGTTATGGTCTTACCTGGTGTTGCCTGCAGGGATAATGCGACTTCTAGGAGTCCCTCAAAGGCAGCTGTACACAGGTGGAATATTTAAAGTATGATCACACCTAGAGAAGTGAGTGGCCATCAGAGAGGTTCTCAATAAATGTGTTCCCAGATGGTCCCAGTTGGCATTGGGAGGGATGGGATGGGATGGGATGGGATGGGATGGGATGGGATGGGATGGGATGGGATGGGATGGGATGGGATGGGATGGGATGGGATGGGATGGGATNTGGGATGGGATGGGATGGGATGGGATGGGATGGGATGGGATGGGATGGGATGGGATGGGATGGGATGGGATGGGATGGGATGGGATGGGATGGGAGATGCTGTGTTTTCTGAAACCTCAGCAGAACTATTTTCTGATAAATCTTCATTCTGAAACAGTTTTGTCAAATTCTATCTGAGTTTAGGCAACGACATATTTACACCGTGGCTTTGAAAGGGATTTTAGTAGGTCTGGAAGCCTCTGTGCTCAGGAATATGCTCTCACAAATGCAGGGAAATGTGCTTTTAGTCTGTGTATCACAGGAGACAAATGCTGCCTGTGTCTTGTGCTGGTATCTGGCAGAGCTGGAGTACCTGGTACCACTGAACAGTACCAGCAAGCATTAGGGCTGAGCTTGAAGCTGCATYGGCCTTTTTTTATTTTGGATATTGCAGAGGTTATCATTAGATAAGGAAAATTACTTTTAGAGAGTTTAAAAGGAGCCCCTCTGCTGRGGAGCCAGGCTGGGAGAGCTGGGGGTGCTCACCTGGAGAAAAGGAGAGCTCAGAGCCCCTTCCAGGACCTAAAGTGGCTCCAGGAGAGCCGGAGAGGGACTGGGGACAAGGGATGGAGGGACAGGAGATAACTCAGAGCTGAGGGTAACCCAGAGCTGAGGGCAACTGAGGGCTGGGGATAACCCAGGGCTGGGGATAACCCAGGATTTCAGGATAACCCAGGGCTGGGGATAACCCAGGATTTCAGGATAACCCAGGGCTGGGGATAGCCCAGGATTTCAGGATAACCCAGGGCTGGGGATAACCCAGGATTTCAGGATAACCCAGGGCTGGGGGTAACCCAGGATTTCAGGATAACCCAGGGCCGGGGATAGCCCAGGATTTCAGGATAACCCAGGGCTGGGGATAGCCCAGGATTTCAGGATAACCCCCTGTGCCTGGCTGTGCTGGGATTTCCTCCTGCCACTGCTGTCTGCCCTCCGCAGTCCCTTTTTCCAGAGGCAGCGCTGCCCAGTCAGTTTGTCCATCCCTGGGCACTGCTCACCAGCATTTCTCCGGGGGTTTGAGGTCATACTCAGGCTGTGAGCTGTGTCAGGGAGCACTGAACTCTGCTGCACAGGGATTGTCCATACAGCTTTTTCCAAAGGTTTTTCATTGTCATGGGGCACGCCACAGCCACCTTGCTGTCCCTTCCAGCTGTCAGGCAGCTTGAGTCTACTGAGAGTCTTTTGCTTGGGCTGCCTGCTGTGTGCTTTAGCTTCTGGCAGTGCACAGAGTACAATTTTTTATCTCTATCCATCTGATTTTCTCTTCATTGTGGCAAATGAATCTTATTTGAGAATGGTAGCAGGCAGGATTCTCCACAGCAGTAATTTATCTGTTGTCTACTCGATGCTTCGCCTCGGTTCTTTCCTCCCTGGTTCTCATCTGGCATCACAATTACCTCTAAAATCTACTTTCAGTTTACCTGATGAAGTCACGCTACACATCCTGTACCAAACCTGTACAATCATGCTGAAAATTCAGAGTTAGAACAGCATTTCACAAAATAGGTGAGCTTTCATGGATTTTAAATCCCAGTGCCTCCGTATGAACWACAGCCTGCTTCAAACAGGAGGGCATTTGTAGCTGTCACCTCTAAATACTACAGTAAAAAACCCTCACAGTTTATTGTCACAGCAGTCTGGGTGATTCTTGTATAAGGTGGCAAAATGTTGCTTGACTTTCGAGGCGGGAATTTTCCAAACAGTTGGTGGAAGGATGAGTTAAACACTGACACGCCAGAATCAAAATATAATTTGTTTCTGCAGAGTTTTTGTCTTCAGAATTTCTGCCAGAGATCTGTGGGAGCTGCTCTCGTTGATGCAGTGCAATTACACTTTGTGTTTTCCTTCCTAATGACAATTTCTGTTTTCATGCTGTGCAGGAATAGAAAACAGCAGACTTTCTGCCATCAGATCACTTTGTGTTGATTTAGATCGCTGCAATTTTTTTAATTGACCAACCAGCTGTKGGGACAAAGGCGTTTTAGGTGGATCTCCTGGTGATCAGGTGGAGTCACTTCATAACCCAAGATCATCTCCAGCCTTGTCTGGCTTCAGGAGCAMACGGAGCTGCTTYGTGCAGCTCCAGCTTCTCCAGGTGGTGCTGGTGGCAGTCAAAGGTGTCTCAAAGGGAGCTCAGAACTTCCAATTCTGCACCACTTCCCACTGATGTCCCTGGGAATTGAGGTGGCCCTGGGACTTGTATTAGTTCCCAAACCACTTCAACCTTCYATCTTGGGTCAAAGGCTCACAGGTAAGGGGCATTTTCCTCTCCCTGGCACACTAATAAATGAAAGCTCTGCTCCTTTTATCCCCTTGAACTTTTGGTTTCTTTACTGCCCTGTCTAAAAAGATAACACAGATCCCCTCGGCTTCCCCCTCAGCTTGGGGCTATTGAACCTTACTCCTTGCAGAGAGAGTTTTACACCCACTTTTAGCTGCCAAGTGGAAAATGTGGCTCCACATCCCCAAATTGTGTCTGTGTTTGTTGAGGCCAGCAGCTGGTGGAGTGTGAGGTTTTCTGCTGAGAGGCCAGTGCTGGGCTGGCCCTGCTGGTGACGGAGCCCCTGCCTGGCTGAGCCCCCACTTTATCTGGAAATTGTGTTTTCTGCAAACCAAACAGACCAGAGAAAGTACATCTGCTGCTTGTTTATTGATTTAGGGCTCTTCCTGCCTGTTTCTGGGAAAGAAAAAAAAAAATGAATAGAAGGCCACCTTCATTATTTCACTTTTAATTTCCTTTCTCCAAAGTAAGCAGAGCAAAATTAGATTTAGGCTGATGCATATTCCACAAATAAATTACATGGAGCTAGAGTGGTTAAATGAACTTTGCTTGGGGATTATTGGAAAGATAAATATTTAAACACTGAACTTGAGGTAAGTCATGTTTATGCAACATCTGGGGKTTTTTTGTCACTGCTTCTCCGCCCCCTCTTTTTTTCCCTATTGTGGCTTTTCTAGTCAGCTCAACCCCGAGGACATGAAAGCAGGGTGAATACCACCTTCAAAAAAACTGTGTTGTCTGTATTGTTGCCAGCAGAGGGGTTTTTTTAAACTATTTTTTTAGCAGATCATCTTTGCCTGGTTCTATTTTTATAGAAGTCTTTGATTATATTTCACACTATGCCTCGGTTAAAAGAATTCAAAGTAAATTTAGGAGAATTCAAATTATATCTCTTGGGRAAAAAGTCAGCTTGTATTGGAACTGTTCAAAAACACTTAAATTGCAGCAGAACCTATAAACCTTTGGGCRCCATAATGTATGAAGCTTAAATTTGAAGGTTTTATTTTCAATTAATAGACTTATAACTGCAGGATGACACTCTACTAACCAGACTTAGAAACTCCAGAAAAATTCTGCAGTAGGGAAGGATAGGGATTTCCTTTACATATGGAAAAATGCAGACGACAGTGCAGATGGGGACTGTGCTGGGTAATTCTGTAGCCATCTACTGGGTCACTGAATTACCTGCACTACAGATTGGCCAAGGTGATATTGGAGGTGCTGTGGAATTTTATCAAACCAGAATATTCCTTTCTACAGTAAAAAACATGCTGAGCACAGGTGTGAAATCTTCAGGTGGCCAGATACTGAAGATTGATACAGTAAAGTGTTTGCCTTTTAAGCTCATAGTAYGAAAAACCTTCAATTTTAAAAGGTTGGTGCAGATGAAAAGCTAAGAAACCATCATTAATAATAATTGTCCTTGCTATTGTGACATCAATAAGGGAATAACGAAATGAATTGGCTTTTTAGATTTTCATGTTCATCTAGAAGAGAAATTTGTCCTCTCTAGAGTGTGTCCCCAGCAATGCCTCTGATTGGCAGGAGTTTGCAGATGGCATTTCGTTTCCCAAATTGAGCCTGGTTGACTGCATGGGCTTCATAGTTAGATCAAATAAAAAAGGAGGCCCTTTTAGTGACTTTTTATGGAGTTTTTATATAGAGATCTCTGGRCAGTGTTGCCAGCCATTAAATCGCCCTCCAGTGCCAATATCCCACAGGATTCCCAGGCACAGGGATGAACAGGGATGGGGTGTGTTGGATCTTCCAGGGCTGGCTGTCCACAGTTCTGGGATCTCAAAGCTTGAATCAGACAATTCCTTCCAAAATTCTGGTGGAAAAACCACTTCACATCCTGCAGCTCCCAGACAGGGGGAAAAGTAGAAAATCATTAAGAAGGATTTCTGACCAAGAGCCTTGGGTTTGGTTTGAGGTAAGAAAGAATAAACTGAGTGTGTTTGTAAGAGAGATGTCCCATCTCTGATGGCCACACAAATCCTAAAGGGCCGCCCTGCAGCACCAGAGCAGCACCACTTCCAGCGGCCTCCCCTGCCAGGGTGGGTTTTGTCTCCTTGGAAAGCATAAGGGGAGTTTATTTGGTGGGATTCACTGCAAGGACACGACTCTGGCTCAGGTTAGAAGAGATTTCCCTGCTGCTGCTGCAGGAATTGCATGCACAGAACCCAAATCACACTTTAAAGGAAGTGCATTCAGGAAGGAGAGAAGTATTTCTCAGGTATTTCTTAGCAAGAAGTACTGTGGCACACTACTGATTTTACTTTTTGTTTTTCAAAGCACATTGCTGGAAATACTGGTGGCAGTATAATATAAAAACAGGGCATTTCTTCATGGGCACATCATTAATGTGTGACCTTTATGATTTTGTTAATTAACTGCTCAGGTGTCAGAACTGTAGCACCTATTCTTTCCTTTCCACACAGCAGGTTTGGGGTTGTTTGTGGTTTTGGTGGGGTTTTTCTGCCCAAATTCCCTGGCAGCTCCGCACTGGGGGGCTCAGCACCAGCAGCACCCTTGGCCACTTTCCTAAGTGGTCACAAAATGTATTTACAGCCCTGCTAAACAATGGAAATCAAGGGCGAAAGGTGGTTAATGTGGCATCATTAATGATTAGAACCTTGGAGAGTTTGTGGGTTAGAAAACACAGAAGCAAAACTTAAAATAGGAAACAGCAGTAACTCAGTTTAAAAAGTGAAAGTTGAAAGGAAGACACAAAAAAAGTTAAATTAAGATAAGTACAGGAGCTGCCCTGTACTGGAGGTGAGTGGGCAGAAACGTTGGTTTGAACAATGTCAGTGAATACTGTGACAAACACTCTTCATTTGGATAACAAATTAACGCTCACAGAAGGAAAAGATGGATTCCTTCCTTTTCTCCACAAGAAACAAATCCTCCACCAATTTTCGAGAGATGAGGAGAAGGGGAATTTCATGTTTTATCCACGGCACTGCTTGATTCCTCACACTCAGGGAAGTGCCCAGATCAAAGCAGCACCAACTTCCAGTAGTCACAGAATTGAGCTGTGCAAAAAGTCAAAGGTTCTGTAGGAATAAAATAACAACAGGAGAAGTTAAAACCACATAAATGAAAGAGTGTGGACCGAATCCATCTYTGTAACCTTTAGGAGCTGATAAAACAGATACAATTTGAATATTCACTGATGTTATTTTGATTAATGGCATTGGATTAGCAAATGTCAGTGTGTTCCTCAGCTGTTTGTGTCTGTGTTCCCACAAAGAGCCAGGAGTTTTTCCAGTTGCTCCCAATATTTATTACCCATCCAATCATATTCATATAGGACTATAAATTTGGAAAATTTTATTCCACGTTTGCCAAATATTCTGGTTTCTGTCTAATTAATAATGGTGGTTCATTGCATGGCTATTTAAGCTAGAAGTCCTTGTAATCCTATTTTTTTATTCTGCTGTATTTTGTGTATATTTTATGTATGTGGAAGGGCTCATGCAGTACAGACACTTCCATCTCTCACATTTATGAACTTGGCAGATTTCTCTGTTTCTCTTGTTGGTCTTTGGGTTTTCCCCATCAGTTTTTAATTGCCAGAGGAGAATTTTTACTTTCCTGAATTTAAGAAAGATTTCAAAAATTCAGCAATGTTGTTGTAAAATGACCTTTTCCCCTCAGTGGTACTTTTCAAAGCAAACAGCTTTTATAGCAGTAATTATAATATAAATTATAATTATCAGTAATTATAATGCAAATTTAAGGGAAATCCATGGAGCTGGTAAGTTTTCACTGTCTCTATCACACTTTTATCATATATAATGTTCACCAAGTGTAGGAATAGTCTGGAGAGTGCCTGTTCTGCCAAAATGACCAGAAAAGAGCAGACTGGGAAGTGGGATGGGAGGACTCAGATCAAGTTTTCTTTATTTTCCATGGGACATTTCAGGCTTTGTGGGTAGAACAATCCCCTGGGCATGGGTTGGTGACAGAGAGCTGCTGCACGATGGCAGAGGGAAAACTGGGACAATTAAAGTCAGAGCAGGAATGAAGGAAAAGCTGCTCAAACCCCAAAATATCTCCAACTGCTGAGCCCTGGCTTCATGGGCCTGTCCCAGGGAGAGCTACAAACAAGAGAAGTGCTGGGATTACTGAGTTTTGCCTGCCTGGTTTTTTCCTCTCTGAAGTTTGGACTGCAGCATCCAGAGCCTTTCCTCTGGCTGCCCCCTCTGCCCTCAGTCTGTGCTGGGATGTGGTGGAGCACATGGAATCTCAGGATCAGGGTCAGAGAAAATGGTGTTACTGCATTTTTCTGAGGGAGGAAGCAGAGATTATTCTTATTTTTCTTGTTTTTTCTTTTTTTTCCTTTCTTTTACTTTCTTTTGTTTTCTTTTTCTTTTTTTTTTTTTTAATGTGTTTGTTCCTGAGGCCCACAGAGGATTCCACAGCTTTGGGATCACAGGAAGATGCGTGGTCCTGTTAATTACAGGAGTGCCATCTGTGCTGCTGTGCTCAGAGGTCTGCCAGCATTTCCATCACAAACCYCAGAGCAGTGGTTTGCAGTTCAGTCACAGAAATGTGGTGCTGCCCTTATGAATCTTTAGTCTGGCAATGATTTGTTCCCCTCCTACTCCCAAAAAGTGAAAAAAAMCCCTGGTTTAAAATCTGATACACCAGTGACTAGATGTTGACTAAGCAGGAACTTTGGTTCCTGCAGTTTAGCAAGAACTGTATTCCTAAATTCCTGTGTAGGTGGCCTTTACTGTAAAATGCTTTTGCAAGTGCTTTTGGTTACTCTGAAACTAATCGATGTCTCATCAAACCTCTAACAAGTCTTAGTTTATCTTCTAGAGCATCAGCTTTGCCTCTGATTGTGTTTATTGTGTTGGGATGGGGCACTGAAGGAAGGGTTTGGAGCCTGTAACACTGTCCTGCTGCTGCCTGGTTTAATTAGATGTTGAAGGTGTTCAGATTTTTATTTCCAGTTCTAAACCTGCTCTGTGAAATATCTGTGTTTATGCTTGGGTGAGAGAGGTTCAATATAGGCACATTTTAAGTGTAAAAAACCCATGCCCATGACTGGGAGATCTAAAACTCCTTCAAGTGAATGATGGAAGCAACRGTGGTGCTTCACAGCACTTTTTGAGAGACAGAAGCATTCCCATTTCATTGAATAAAGTGTTTTCATGTCCTTCTGTATGTTTGATTTCCTACTCAATGGCTGGATTATTCTGAATTATTCCTTGCACTCTAAAGCTGGAGCCTTCCCTAGAAAACTTGGATGTTCTGTATCACAAGCAAGGACCTGTCTTTAAAGCAGGTTTTTGTGAATTATACATCACTGCTTTCGTAAGTGGTCACAAAATGTATTTACAGCCCTGCTAAACAATGGAAATCAAGGGCAAAAGGTGGTTAATGTGGCATCATTAATGATTAGAACCTTGGAGAGTTTGTGGGTTAGAAAACACAGAAGCAAAACTTAAAATAGGAAACAGCAGTAACTCAGTTTAAAAAGTGAAAGTTGAAAGGAAGACRYAAAAAAAGTTAAATTGAGATAAATTAAGAACACAATTGGCTGCATTGGGARTAACATTGTGCTCAGAAAACACACCCAGCAAGTCACCAGAGCACAGAGGATGAACAGTTCGAGGCACCACGTGGCCAGAACAGCTTTGGCCACGTTGMGATCCTGCTTAAATAATTTCCCTAAACGATGTTGTTTAATCATGGAGCTCGTGGTGGCTCTCTTCTCTAACCTGCCTGTTTTGTTTCCCCCCAGCTCACAATGCCAACCTTTCCTGTTGTTGTGAAGATTGGACACGCTCACTCAGGCATGGGAAAGGTGCAGATGCTACTTGTTGCATGTTGGGAGCCTGGGCTCTGTCCCTTACCTGTGCATGCTCCTTCCTTCCCCGGATATTTTACCTTTTATCTGCCCAGACTCTGTCTCGGATCCCCCCTTGCAAATCTCTGCCTSTCCGTGCTAAGAAAGCATCTCTCTTCAGGAAAATAAAACCATGCACAAAGTATTTTTACAACGAGGCCTTTGCAGTTTGAGAGTTGCCCCGTGTGGGCTGTCCTTTGAAATGTGCTGAGATGCTTTCTTGAAGCAAAGCCTTGTTTATTAATTTGCTGTCTGCACTGAAACTCTTCAAGAGTCAAGGTCTGTTGCACAATGCAACTTTTTGGAGCTGGGAGTGTGGGAAGGTTTTGCCTTGGTTCTTTACTGGTTTCAGCCTGATACTGAACTTTGATTCATTTCCTATCTTGACGCGTTGTCTGTGATTGTTTCATACCAGTGTATAACTGCTGCTTTCTTTCTCCTAAGTAATTGCATTTCAGTGGTGAGTACAGATGTTTTGGTATCACTTATCTCACAGTGCTGGGCCAATGGGAGAGCATTTAAATCCCACCTTCGCTGCTGTCAGCGACGATTTCTGGTCATTGCAGAGTGACTTCACTCACTGAAAACGCTTCAGTGCTAGAAGTCGTTTAGATTTTAAGACAATTAATCAGAGAATAGTTACATTTATCATCCTGAATCTCCAAACCTCCATGGACATAATCTTTGCCACTAGCAATAGAAATRGAAAACTGATTTAATTGCAAGTTGCGCTGTGTGTTATTTTTTGCCTATGACTGTTTTGCTTTGTTTCATATTTAGTAAATCATTGGAAGTCCAGCAGCCACTTTAATTGAGAGCAGAATGAACCACTAATTAAACTGCACTTTCTGCGGATAGCATATGTGAAGTGTTAGAATGTTTATGCTGTACTTTGGATATTCACCCCTCATTTAGAGAAAAGGGGAAATAATGCATAGAAATGTTCCTCATATCAAATGTCTAGAAATGATTTTTCTTTTAACTATGAAATATTTAAACCCTCAAAGATTAAATGCAATCAGAGAGCAAAGGAAGGTTCCCCTGGAGCCCCAGTCCTCCCTGAGGGCACTGCTGGCAGCAGCATTTCCAGAGGTCCCAGTTAGACCCACACAGGCCAGTCAGTTTTCCAAAAATCAAGTTGAAACCAAGCCTCGTGTCTGGTTTGTGGCTCTCAAATGGCAAATTACTCTGTACCTTTCTCCATCTGAGAGCTGGGGGTAAATACTTAGACTTAAGGAGTTTTATCTCCACCGAATTCCATTTATTGTACTAAGTCCCACCTCCCAGCCTGGCCCTCAGGTTCCCTTTTCAGTCCCAGGAGAAGGAAAAGCAAATGAGATGCTGGGCTTGCAAAGAGCTGCAAACTCTCCTAATACTGGATAATCCCTGCCTGCCTCCTCACCGTTCTGCAGAGCCCTTTGGGTCAGTGTGGTGGAGTCCCACCTTCCCTCTCCCCTTTTCCACCAGCCCCAAGGCTTCTCTCCTGAGCCCCTTTCACCCCCTGCCTCACCTGCTCTGAGATCCCCACAGAGATGTGCCCTCCCTGCCCAGAGGTGATGCCTCTGTCCTCCCTCTGCCCTCTAAAATCTCCTTCTCCCTCTGCCCTAGATCAGCATTCCCCACTTTTCCATCCCCCTCTTATTTCAAGAYGTAAAAGCTGATGGTTTAGTGCAGAGTGTTCCACACCTGGGAAATCCCCCTCCTGGGAAGCCCAGCTCCTTCAGGGAAGAGGGGAAAATGAGAATTATGGTTCTGCTGCCTGGAGCCAGCCCTCTGTGCTCCCTGTGAACGTGCACTCAGCAGGATATCRGGATCCTGCAGCTCCTCCCTCGTGGGAGAAGCTGCTGGGATGGTGTGAGGGTTCCTGGTGGGCTCCACATCCACTCAGTTACCTGGGCCATTTACAGGCCCAGCAAGAACTCGACATCAATTGGAGCTGCATGTCACACCTAAAAAAAATTCTGAGGCCTGCAGATCCAAAACTGACCAACATCACTGAAAAAAAAAAAAGGAAAGCAAAATAAAATTCCACTGTCTGCAAATTGCTTTCTCCAAATAARCAGGTAATATTTTGCCTAGAACAACAGATATTTTAAAGCAGGAATGTTATAGAACCTMGAAATCAGATGAAATACCAGATACTTTTTTTTTTTTGATGCTGTCAAAACCATGCTTCTCATGAATGCCGTTTGCAACCGAATTCTACGCTTTATCCCTAATTACTCTTTTTTTCTTTTGTCTGTGCTGTGTTCTTGTGGCTTGATGGCTCCAGATCAAGGTAGACAACCACTACGATTTTCAGGACATAGCCAGCGTGGTAGCGCTCACTCAGACCTACGCCACCACTGAGCCCTTCATAGACTCCAAATATGACATCAGGATCCAAAAGATAGGCAGTAACTACAAGGCATACATGTGAGCCAAATCCTTATGTTCTTTCCTGCTTTTGTTTCAAAACTGATAAGCACCAGTAAGGTTAAAGGGTGTTGGGTGAGTCTCTGAGCTGATGCCTCCCCTGTCACACTCTCTGGAGGGAGTATTTTAAACTTCCTGGTTTTATCAAAATTCTTTGTATCAGTTGATTGTGGCTGGGATGAGGAGAATGAGACGCCAGGTGAGCCTGCTAGAGGGGTTTTTCTGCTAACTTGTGTTCATTTTTTTCACTTAAAGAAAGGAGCAGTTGGAAGAGGGTTTGGTTTCATAGAGGACTTGTTAATTCAGATTTCTCTGTATCTTTTCAATTTAAGAACAAATTTTCTTCAGATTTTTCTTCTTCCCTCTGAGGATAAGTTGGATGGCATTYGTTCACACCAACAAACCTGAACTGTCACACTTTAATGGAACAAAGTCCTCTCCTTCCAACAGAACACATTAAAGAAACAATCCAATTTTGCAGTGACCTTCACAGAGATGCATGAAAACCTCTTCCAGTTTTAGACCCAGGTGTTTGTTTAAAGGCCATGRCTAAAGGAGAGGCTCGAAGGATGTTTCAGCTTCACAGACAACRTTAAGCTGGAGCAGCACACCAGGTTGTGATGCAGCAGTTGAGCTCTGGTCCCTGTGCTTATGCAGATTTTTACTCCGTTTCAATTATCAGGCAGTGTAATCTGCCAAACACTCCTTTCATTTCTCATTTTAGGACGAGTTAGATCATCTCATGCCTTTGTTCCCTCAYACTTACAATCCTGAGGCAGGGAAAATAGAACACGGATAAAAATRCACATTTACATAGGCACACCCACATCCACACACGGGGATATTTCTCAAGGAACTCCTGAACACTGGAGGGATCAGAGATTCCCTGAAGTTGTTTGTAAGGTACAGTCAAGTTCTTTATCAGTGAAGAACTCCAAGCAAACCATAAATATTGAGGAAACCTAAAGTTGGAGCTGGGTTAAAGCAAATCCATAAAATGTTATATAGTTTAAAAGACAGGGTTRGTGTTAAGAATCAAATAATTTAGAACAGCCATGAGAAAATAGAAACTTTGGTCCAGGGTGAGAGAAGGGGAAAAATTTATCTCCTTAGGCTGATATTGGAAGGCCACATAGTCTTGACTTCTCACCAAGACATTGCTGTCACAGGAGCTGCTGCTCTRTCCTGACCTGGCACTGGAGGGGCAAAGAACATTGAAGGTCTGGCCTTCCCAAAACAGCTCAGAAACCTCTCCACTGCTCACTTACACRTGAGGGGCCTCAGGAAAGCACAGACCTGGGTGGAAACACTGTTCCCATGGGTCAGATCCACCCTGCAGTGTGGACACTCCGTCCTTCTGCTCCCTTTTGAACCCAGAATTCACTAAACCTTGCGAAAACAGCGTGTTGGAAATTTGAGTTGWACACAGTGACCAAGGCAGAACACTCACAAAGGTCACAAGGATTCAAAAGTGTCTGGAATCCTCTGTTTTTCAGTGTTTTCAGTGATACAGGGCTGTGATTTAAGCTMCCTGTGGCATTCAGGTGTGTTGGGCCTTCCCCACCTCTCCCTACAGGCTCGAGAATCTTAAACAGATGACACAGCTTTTATCCCCCAGCTTCTCCAGGGGAGTTAATTCCACTTCTGCTTGTTTGTCCTACACTGGAGCTCCAGACGTGCCTTTCCCTGGCTCTCCTCCCTCTCTGAGGACACCCATCCCACTTTTTCGGGCAGCACCGTGTCCCTCCACCCCAATGTCCCCTCTCTCCGCCTGTCTGGGCCGTGCCTTGGCCCAGTCCCGCTGCTCTCCCAGACTGCTTCAACCTTCCTGTCTCTTAGTCCTYACCCCTCATGCCAGAGCTGTTCCCATGCCCCAGGTTGTCCCTCAGCCCTTGGATTCTCCCCAGTGCCATTCACCAGCCTGGCCCTGCCCCTGCTCCCAGTCCCAGCCTTCTTCTGCACCACAGAGCCTTTCACGCCCCTGCTGCTGCCTCTGCAGGCCTGGGGCTTTTCTCTCTTTTTCTCTCTTTTCTCTCTCGTTGGTGCTTTGACAGGCAGATTCCTCGTGTTGTGATTCCTCATCTTTCCCCTTCTCTAATAAACAGAGCTGATTTTTCCCACTCTTACAGCTCCCAAGGGCAGAGTTTTAGGAATAAGGCCCAGCTCTTGATGGCTACGATACATGGCCAGCTACCAGACGCAATACTGGGCTCATCCCCTGTGATAGGAACTGGACCACAACATTTTGTAGGAGAGAGCCCCACTCTTTTCCCATTGACTTGAAATTTAAATGCTGTTCAGTGTCAGGAACAATTTTGGAAGAGTCAGCCATGGTAAATTTATCATTCTGAAACATAAATGTTTCTTCTTCGCAGAAGAAGCAGTTGGCCTAAGGGACAGCAAAAATAAGTTAAAATGACAGCCTGCTCCTCCTACCTTTTATTTATTTTTAAGTTTCTGCTCAGAAACTCTGGGTTCATCCAAATGCTAAAAGCCTAGCGATCATTTTGTCTCTAGATTCCTTCATACACTTAAATCACACACCAGAATGAAATACGGATTCGTTATTACAAAGCATCATGGAAAGGAGAAGATTTACCAAATGTCTGAAGAATTCTTCATGTGCACATGCATATACATGATGTCAGGAGAATATTGTTCTACAGCTGGTTCTCATTTTGCTCTGTGACACAGGAACAGAGCACTTAGGGAGCCACCACAAAAAATACCAGCTGAACATTTGTTTTTGTAGTTTAAAGAGAGTTATTAAGAGCCTCAGTTTTATAATTCTGTGGGAAATTGTGGTTTAAGTGGATCCATGAGTCACCAAACACTGGTGCTTATCGTCTGTCAGTAGAGATTATGGCCCAAAAAGCAGGACTGGATCCCTGTAAATACCACAGCCCCTCCGGGGGCTGTGTGACACACACTTAACTGCCCTGGGCACCCAGGCAGKATCCAGCTGACTTCAAGGAAATACAGTTTAAAAGGGTCACACACAATGTAGAGGAACAGAAATACAAAAGCCCTGTACCTAAATCTCCCCTCCAAAAGCAGCACTGCGGGTCCAGGGCTTAAAGTGCTTTGATCAAAAGGTCAATAAACCAAAAGTAAAGCACATCCAGCAAGGGAATAGTGCTGGAGGATCAAACCACAGAGCAGGCTGCCTACCCAAGAATAGCAGGCAGACATTTCCACATATTTTTCTGATGACAAGTCCCTGTCCCAGCAATTTGGATTGGGTACTGTAAATGCTACTAAATAAAGCAGGAAGGTGTTGGAAAAGGGGAAGCTCAAGTTACTATGAATTGTTTAGCAATTCTAAAACAGTTCTTCCTTCTTGCAAGGACCAAACCGAGTGCAAACATGTTAAGCCTAAGTGTAAAGCACTTAAAGGTGTAGGAGTTGTTTTATTTATTATTCAGTGTTTGGCTAAAGAGGAGGAAATAATGATGTGAAAGGTTCTTGGCAATTATCGGAAGCGAAGAAGGGTGGGAAACATACATATTTGATATATATAATTACAGAAATCATCTCTAGGGCTTAGAGTGTCTGGTTGGGTAGTTTTGGATCAGCTCACCACGGTCTCTTGTTCTGGAGTTCATCTGTGTCAAACCCACAGTCTCCTGAGATTCCACCAGTTAGTTCTGTGTCCACAGCATTCCTCAGMCCTCCTCTGGTCCCTGCAGCATCCTCACAGCCAGCCAAGCATCCATTGGGAGACTTCTGCGGGAGCTTTTCCCACTGTGGAGGGAAAACAGGGCTTAAAGCAAACCATCTTTGCCTCTCTAGTCAGCGGTGCTGGGATTACATCCCTGCAGCTGAGCATCTTGAACTAAATTCTTGCTCAAAGCCTTCAGGATAACTTTTTGCCCTGGTTTGGTCACATCTTCCTTCCTAAAAGACACCTTAAGGAGTCCCTTCTAATGAATTCCCGTGAGAAGTCTGCGAGAGAATTGAACTGTGATTTGTGAGATTTTCTCTCTGATGTAGAATGTGTGTGTAGAGTAGTAATGAACCTAAAATTAGTAATTTTTAAGCAGGCACATGTATATAAACACCCTAAAAATGGAGCAGAAATCAAAACATAACCTTATTGCTGGGCAAGGTTTCCTTACACAGCACTCAACAAGCACCCTCTTCTCTCTTCTCTTCTCTTCTCTTCTCTTCTCTTCTCTTCTCTTCTCTTCTCTTCTCTTCTCTTCTCTTCTCTTCTCTTCTCTTCTCTTCTCTTCTCT
>RAHM01000182.1:1255471-1302467 GCA_003713295.1 Parotia lawesii
TTCTCTTCTCTTCTCTTCTCTTCTCTTCTCTTCTCTTCTCTTCTCTTCTCTTCTCTTCTCTTCTCTTCTCTTCTCTTCTCTTCTCTTCTCTCCCACATACACAAAGGACATGGCATCACAGAGGAACTTTCTGCTTTAAAACCCAGCAAACTTTATGAGGCTCCCAGAGAAAAGTCAACATTCCCCCACAATTGCTACTGACCCTCGTAATTAACTTAATGGAAAAATGGAGAGAAAGCTCTCGCTGCTGCCTAATGTACTTTTAATACTTTGCAGATGTTCCCGTGATTTTACTAACTGGAAACACTTCATAACTTGTATCCATAGCCTGTTCCCAGTACGGCATTTAGCTTTCACAAAGCAGTAATCTTCTCAGCCCTGGTAGCAGTCCTAAGGTCTGAGGAGAAAAAAACCCCACTTTACACGGATATTTTCTTTCTTAGAGATTGAATAGAAGAAGGGGAACGGACACAGAGTGTTTAGATTATATCAGTAAACAGCAAAGAGTGAAAACCAGAGGAGAACCCAAAATCCAGCTCCAAAACACACCTGAAATCACTTCAGAGGTGTTAGAAACATAAATACGTTTCTTTTCAAGTGTTGGGACATAACCCTGCAGTGGGGTGGGTTTGAAAGGAGAAGCTGAAGCTTCTTGACATTTACCTTTGCAGTCCCAGCGTGTTACAGATAATTCAGTGCCTTTGTAGCTGGCACCAGCTCATCTCTGACACTGCCCCTTCATCAGAGCAGGCTGGGTTTTTTAAAAAAACCTTAAATAAATAGATGGGGAACAGAAATTTCACAGCACTGTCATTCTCTGCTCCTCCAGTGAAGTATTGCTGACAATGCTCTTAGAGCCCCTCCCGGTTCAGGTGTTCTGTGACAAGCTGCCAGCTAGGAAAAAGGGGTCAGTGCTGCTGCTGCACTCGTGTGAAAAGCAGAGCCATTTGATAGTGAGAATATGAAACCACTGGCTGTCTTTGTAATGCTTTCCCCCTTGCAGGAGAACTTCCATATCCGGGAACTGGAAGACAAACACGGGCTCTGCCATGCTGGAACAAATTGCTATGTCAGATAAGTAAGTCCAGTCTCGTGTAAAAGGTAATTTAAAAAAAAAAAAAAAATTAATGTTGTTTTATTTTAAATGAATTTTTAAGGAATCTCGTTGTTGGTACATGATTCACAGTAAGTGCATGTCTTGTGTTCATTTGGGAAAAAAAATCTCTCAATTAGGTGGAAGAGCAGAGCCAGGAGTTCATGTGGCTTGTCCCRGAGTTAACTATCCACACTCAGGAGCCCTGGGTGTTACGTGAGCCCTTGGGCTCCTACATCCACATCTGCACCTAGAAAACTGCCGGAATTCCCTTCAGAAAATTTAATTTCACAGATTCAACCTGTCAGTCATTTCTCCTGGTTCATTTGCCCTCTCTTACCCACCAGTCTTACCCAACGCACACTGTTTTAARCTTTTCTCCTTCTACATCCTGTAGCATAGCCGAGCAATCCAGTCTTCACTTTGCCTTTTTAAATCCCATTTCTCTTTTCTACTTTCAATCCCAAATTCCTTACTTTTCATTTTATAAATTTCCACTGAACTGCACTGTGAGGCTTTTTCCCCTGTTGCTGGGATACACTGAAGCTTTATTTCCCTTGTGCCATCATTCCAGCTCTGTACTTTGGTTTACTGTGCTTTTCCTTTTCTTTCCCATTCTTATCCTGGATAATTCCTGCAGTCCAGTTGAAAACATTCATGCAGCACCACTTTGAAGCTCAGAACTCTTTTCTCAATACTCCTCATTTGCTCCACAACACATGAACCTCTTTTCCCTGCAAAACAAAATCTGAGAGGCTTTTGGATGGCTATGAATTTTCTGTTGTTCAGCTTCCCCAAAGGCTGCCACCAGTGGAAGCTGAAATAAAGTCTGTGCAGTGAAAGTGTAATTTAAAAGGTGTTTTAAAGTTCAACAGTAGTCCTGTTTGGGGGGGTGTTGGTTTGGGTTTTTTTTTTAAAGTCTGGAGCCTACAACTTGGTCCCTCTTACGAGCTGAGGGAGACACGGGAACTGAACCATTGCCTGCCCTGGAAAGGTGAAAACAAGAAAGACGGGAATTCCAGCTCCCTGCTGTCCAACCCCTGTCTAGACGGTGTCCTCACTGATCTCCCCTCTGGGGATGAACTGGAGCCACATTATTTTCTCTTTCTCATTCCCTCCCACCTCCCTCTAGAAAGTGAGGTTATGTCTTCCCTGGGAGGGAGAGGCAGGAGCGAGCTCTGGGGTGTGTAATTACAGTCCACGGGCTGTGTGGAAACACAGGAACTCCAGCTCTGCCCTGAGGACAGCAGTGCCAGCAGGAGAGGGAAATGCTCCCCTCGCCCTTCTCCGGCTGGAAATGCTCCCCGAGCTTTGCTCCCGCTCCTGCTTTTCAGTGTAAGTTAATTGGAGCAGAATAGGGATTTTCCCATTAAAACACTGGCCGACAAAACAAAACTTCCTTTATGCTGATGAGGCCAAAAGCGTGGAAAAGGTGGAGGTTTTCCCCTCGGAGAAAGGGGCGTGTGTGACACAGCCCTGCTGCAGTGGGATTGCCCACGGAGTGCTCACAGCAGAGCAGGGCACACGAGGGGAAAAGAGACTTTTCTGAAGAGCTGGAGCAGTTTCACAACAGGGCAGAAACAATCAGATCTGCTGCATTTTGGTTTTAATACAGGCCATGAATGAGGAGGAAGTGCCTTGAAAGCACTSCCTGATGGACATTGTTGGCTGAATACAAATCCCAGCGCAGAAATTCAGAGAAGAAAGGAGAGTGCGGCAGGAAGGGACAGTGAGAGGCAGAGGAGCAGCACATTTCAGGGTCACCCTCCCTCACTCACCCCCTGTTCCAGAGCTCCTGCTGCCCGGAAGAACAGAGAGCTGTGCCAGCAGTGCCCACCTCACCTGGCACACCTGATATTCCCTGCCAGCGCCCTGGGAGCAATCCTTTATCCTTTATTGCCTGCCAGCCCCAAGGCTGCTGCTCACATTGGCTCTGGGAAAAGAGGAACCGTGACCTTTTGTCAAACCTACTGTGCAAGCCTTGGGTTTAAAACACTCCAGGCTGCTCCATCCAAGCCTTCTCTTTCCGAATGTATTTTTCCAGCCCTGTGTTTGTTGGCAGAAGATGGACTATTAAATACACTTTCATAAATCTGATTGATGTTGCAGTATTTTAAAGAAAATTTCCTCATTTTTGTTTTTGTTTCAAGTCCAGATATTTTCTGCTCAAGACTAGTTTTGTTGTCCTCGTGACTTTCTAAGATACACAATATTTTACAGAAAAAAAAAAGTTATTTATAAGCAAGTGCATGCAAAAAGTCCAGGCAGTCAGTGCATCTACAGATGTTGAAATTGTCARGCATCCAAAAAACCCTCTTGTATTGGACAAAAACCGTGTTTCTCACAGGAAAAAAAAAATTATTTTCATTGCTAAGATATTACCATCAGGATCTTTTCAAACAGTTGTATCAATTTCTTTGTATTCTGCTTAAAAGAAAAACTTTTCCACTGGAACAGATTTGATATAAGAAAATATAAAGAATGTGACTTAATAAGTTTGCTTGGAAAGGATGCTCTTACTGGAGATATTTATACATGAATCAGACTCTCGGCCCAGCAATGAATTTCCTTTGATCCTACAATGAAATCAAATGCTTTGTTTATTACAGCAGGGGTTTTTTCAGTGGAAAAGACTATGAGGTGGCACATCCATCATCAGGGCTCCAGGGCTGGAGCAGAAGGGCTGGAAGAGGAAATAGCTTTGCTTTGGACTCATGCGTGAGCCAAGGAAAGACGAAAAATTAATGATAGATGAATGCTTCAAAAATGGGGGTTTTTTAGCAAATGATGTCCTTCAGGTGGTGACATCACCCTGCATCATTCCCGGATCATTTCCTCCCTGCCTGGTGTCCAGCCCAGCTCTGCTGGGAGTCACCAAACATTCCTGATGCTTTTGGTGTCCTGGGATTCAGCCCCTGCCTTTGGGCTCCCAGAGCTCTGTGCTGGTGCCACTGCAGCTCTGCATTGGTCACAGGAATTGTCTCWCTCTTCTTCCAGTAAATCCCACCTCATGCTCTTGTTGGTCAGATTGTGCCTCTGTTCTAGAGAAAGAAAGGAAAATAAATCATATTGCTGCTTGTGGAATGGGTCAAGTGTCCCCCCTCAGTCTGTGTCTCTTACCAGGACATTACAGAATAAACTGAAGAGTTTTTATGCTCAGCACTGTGTGAAATAGCCTTTTTAGGAGTTGTAGAATTCCTTGGAATTCTTTAAAATCCAGTTGAGATTTGCTGTAGTTGTCTATAACCCGACATGAGGAACATAATCCTTGTCTGCATGCTCCATAACCCACATAATGTCATATTTTGGGTCTTCTGCACCCCCTAAGGGGTTGTCCTGGCTGGATTTCTCCTTTTGCTCGGTGCTGTGGGAATAAAACCAGCCTGGCTCCTCTAGAAGACAGCTGGGGCCACGATTTGGGATGGAGCCCCTTGCTCATTTTCCTGATACAAGAACCAAACCCACCCAATATAGTGAAAATTCTCAGTTTACGATGAGTGTTATGTTCAATAAATTCTTAGGTGAGCATCTAGAAAATCAAGAGCCTGATGAGAAAATTATAACTCACACAGAAAATTATTTTTATGAAACAGGTACAAGCTCTGGGTTGACACCTGTTCTGAAATATTTGGTGGTTTGGACATCTGTGCTGTTAAAGCTGTGCATGGGAAGGATGGAAAAGATTATATTTTTGAGGTAAGCAATCCCACTTTTTTTTCCTTTCAATATATGCTTTTACATGTTACAAACACCCAAGGAAAGAACCTTCCTGATAGCTGGGCATTGGCTTATTTGTGTTTCAGGCAAGGCTGTGTATTTTTGAGCACGGTTCAAATCATGACACAAAGCCACAGGTCCAAATTGGTGGCAGCACTTGCTGGAAAACGTAACCCTATAGATGGGAATGTCTTCTGGTGTTTGAGGAAATGTACTCAAACTGCAAAACAAAACCAAATGTGGATGGCACATCTTCCCAACCCTTGTGATTTCTTTCCTGAGCAGGCTTACCAGCTTTTCCTGGAAGGTTTATAGATAGCACTATCCCAAGGGAACCCCAACAAAATTATACCTTGCCGTGGAAAGGGAGATTAAGAATGAAGTGGAAACAACTTTACTGTTTTTTCTAGCCTAAATATTGCCCTGAAGATCTGAATCCTCGTGAATCAGAAGTTTCTGCTGTAGGTAATTTTGAAAAGTTGAAGCTTTTGTTTACTTTGAGTTTTTTCTGGAGAAGTATCACTTTGTGTAGYCATAAAACAAGTTATCATCGCTTTCCTACCACACAATTTCTTCAGCATCTTCCATGTTCCTAGGGTTTTATTCAGGAGGTGGGCAAGGATCTCCAGAATCCCCCCACTCCAAAAGAAGTTGATCAAGCAAAAGGGGAAAGCTTTTCAAAAACGAAATAGCCACTGCAAATTCTATACTGGACCGAGAGGCTGCCTCACTTCCTGCTTCTGAACAAACCCCCTGATTTTCCATGCCACAGACGGTCACACTTTCTAAACCCCAGACTTCCAAGAACTGCAGGATCCATCAGGAGCTGGGTTTACAGAGCATTTTAATCAGGGTGTAGAATAGATGTTGCAATTAAAATTTAAAAAAAAAAAAAAAAGAGTGGATTGGAAGCGTGATAATTCCTGCTGTTGTACGGAATCAGCTGAATTGTTTGGGAGATGGGAATGCTCGTCAGCAAAGATATTCAGAATCTGTAAAAGACATTGAAATGTGGGGCTGTTTGCACAGTTCACATCCACCAGAACATCTGTAAAACTTACAATCATCTGGTGCTAAAGAGGCAGCTCACATCAACAGCTATTACACTGCAATTTTAACAGAATTCTGGGCTACAATGAGGGCTGGAAAACTGTCTGCACCAAGATCGGGAGAATTTTCTCCTTTTGTGTCCTTTCAGCATGGGAAAACAAATGCTATTAAAGCTGGCACGTGCGTGCTGCACTCGAGGGGGCTGAGCAGGACGGGCAGTCCATAAATCCCGGGCTGCAGTTCCATCCTGGGAGCCGTGCCCTCGTGTTTCCATGGGGATGCCACACCTACGGAAAAACCGAGTGGTTTGGTACCACCGACGCCTTAATCCTGCAGAGATCACCTGACCAGCAGCACACAGACTCCCRAATGGATGAAACCATGTTTGCAGATTTGTTCTTCCCCATTTTCACCTGGAACATTTCCRCCGGTGTAACCTCCAGCAGGAGGACACAGGTGTGGGTCACCCACCYTCGGAGGGAATGGGAATGARGGGGGAATTCTGCTGAACTGTCCTTCAGATRTCCAGACMAGTTTTGCTGAAAACAGGAAGGACRAAATATTGAAGTGATATCATTATTCAAGCACAAAACCTGTGTTTTTCTAGGAAGCTTTGGGCTCTTTGCAGTTTTTTAGGTGGGAGATGTAAGAGGTAATTTTGCCTTTTACCAGAACAGGTTTTCTAAATGTGGTTCCCTGGAAAAAAGTGCCTTCTCCAGAGGAACACGGTGCTTCTTGCTGCCTGTCACTGCCCCACTCCAAKGAACTGTCTCCACACTCCTGCTAGGGAGGAATGGACTAATTAAAGGATCGCTCAGCCAAGCAGAGGGGCTGGCAGGTTGATCAGGATGAGGGCCAGGTTATGACTCTGTGTAACAGCCTTAACTCTTCATTTAGAGTCCGTTCTTCCCCCCTCCATGGGAATTCTCGGCTGCCAAGCATCAGACAAGCTGTGGAAACAGGATTTTTATTAACACATCACTGCAACGTGCAGCTATTTAACCRTCTCCCCTCTTCTTCCTAATAAGACATCAAATTAAGGTTAAACTTTCAACTTCTTAAATATAAGGGCTTTTTCCCTTTTTAAATGAACACTTCTGAGGTTTCAGTACTTGGAGGAACAGAGCATTGTTTATATTTCTCACCCCACGGGCTAGTATCTTTCCTGTTTCATTCTTGGAAAACCAAAGCTCTGGGAAACTAAACAAAAGCTCAGAGCGTGGTGATGAGAGCAGTRAAAGAGAACAAATGTAAGAGATTCCTTTACAGTGGCCTCCCAGAAGTCTCCCAAATTTTGCTCCAGATTGAATGGGCTGCTGCAGGTGTCTTATTCCCACTTGGTTCATTTTGCCCTGAGCTAAATTAAAATTAGCTCCCAAGTGGTTTTTTTAACTTAGAAAGATGCAATTGGATTTCATGAAGAAAACTTTCAGCCACTGAAAACCAATGCACAAAACGAAGAAACAGTGCTTGTGCACAATTGTGTGTGAAGTTCTGCTCTTGGCCTCAAATTCTTCCTGCCAAGTGCTCAGAAGCTCAGCTACTTCTCCTGTCTTCCCACCCAGGACAGAATATCCTCTGCTCAGGTCGGGGAGGGAACAAAATCCAGCTGTAGCAGCCGATAAACTCAGAAGTCTCTCACAGATTATGGTCTGGAACACTGCTCTATTCACAGACCAAAGGGAATGGTTTTGCCCAGTCCTCACCCTCCCAAGCATGGACCTTCAAAATCACCCTGATTTAATTCCCCCTTCCTCTGTACTTAGCACTTATCCTACCTTCTCCTGGAATTCCTGGGTGTTTCCCTCRGGAGATCCGTATATCCTGTCAGCCTCCCTGGGCACTGCTGGCTGCCRGCCCTCTGGCTGCTCCCTCATGTTCCTCTTGTATTTCAGCATCCTGGGAAACACCTCCTTGTCCCGCTGCATCCACAGCTCTTCACCTTTGCCCTTCCTTTAACCTCCCCAGCTCTGCCTTTCCCACCACCATTTGGGCTGGCTCTTCCCAAAGCTCTGCCCAGTTCATCCCATCCCATCCCATCCCATCCCATCCCATCCCATCCCATCCCATCCCATCCCATCCCATCCCATCCCAGCCCTTGGGGCTGAACTCAGGATGCAGCAAGGCTGGGTGTGGGCAGTGGCAGTGGGAATTTCTCCCTCAAACACGATGATCCCTTTGCAATTACTGATATCTTATAATTGCTCTGGCTCCTTTATAAATCCCATCCCATTTCCCTTCCCAATCATCGGAGTTAAACAGAATTTCTCTTCTTCTTCTTGCCAGTCTCAGTCCTGCAGCCCAAATTTCAGCTGTTTACTTTTTCCATGAATATATACAGTCAGTCCCAGGGTGATAAGAGAAATTCATCCCAAAGAATTGGCTACTGAAGTGAAGCTACATTGATATATAAATGCGAGTTCACAGTGATATGAATTAAGTGACTGTAATTCACAGGGACCCCTGTTTTTACTGGCATCTGCAGAAGTAACGTACTTGATTTTATAAATTACAGATGTCCTTTTTTTTTCTGTGAAATCCTCTTAGTGGGAAACTCCAATATTTTAAATAGCTGAACTGCATGCTGAACTAAAAACTGGCTGGGTTTAAATGGGATTTTAAATCTAGCACAGGCTGTAAATAGACTATTTATAAACAGGGAGCTTTGTGTATGTTTAAACTTTGTCAAGTCTTCTAAAGGGGGGGAAATGCCAGCCTGACATTCCTGTAGTCACTCACAGGATTTAAAAGCTGTTGGTGTTGCTCAAAATATTCTTAAGATACRTTTATATGAAATGCACTGATTTCTGTTAGTTGTCATTAACTCTTGTGCTAGGAATGAAAATAAACTGCATTCTCTGAAAAGAAGAGAAAATACACCAAAGCCACCAAGTAAAGCATCCACCTTGATSTCAGCTCCTTTGCCAGGCAGTGGCAGAGGTGCTCAACAATATTTGTGCCACTGTGGCAACAAACCAAAGGATTTTAACAAGGTCAAAACCTGTCCAAGTGATAAGAGATTGATAAGGGAACATGGCTCTGGGTTTTAATGCCAAATCTGTTTGAATCTGCCTTGATGTGTGACTATGCCTGAAAATTCTTCATTCAGGGAGTGTAAGGACTTCTCTCCTGGAGTGGACATGAAGATCTGACACCTCAAGGCTCCCTGTTCTCACTTTTCCCACAAGTTCTGCTAAACACCATGGCAGCATCTCCCAAAGGAAGCTGATGTGTGAACTTGCAGTTGTAGAAGTGCTTAAAAGCAGAAATTCAGTCCAAAYCCAATCCTCCAGACCCTAATCCTGCCTAATCCTTTGGCAGGACCTTATTGGAGGCAATTTATTTCACAGTCATTCCAAGTAATTGTTTTAATGTAGGTGGATGGTAAACAAAGGGGGGTTTTCTTTGCATCCTTGTGAAACTTCTAACTGATGTTGGCTAAGAGGGGGCTTCATCTACACCCTAGAGTGCATATTTTTAAAAGTAGCTCTCATTAAAAGAGATTTTTAGAGTCCAGACATYGCTCCTGCTCTGCAAATCAGATGGTTTGCAGTGGACAACCAAACATCCAACGCCCTTCATGCCAAAACATTCTATTTTCAGTCATTATTAACACTTCACAGTCCTGGCGCTTTGGCTCCCTCCAGGCACGGTGCAAATTCCTCTTGCAAGAAACAGCTCAGGATACAAGGAAGTGGATCTTTAAAGTGTTAATACAATTTTAAAAAATAGCAGTAATCGAGCAGAAATTAATATTAAAGAGCCACTCAGCCTGCAAGGCTTCATTTCCCCCCCTCAGAAATATCAGCTCCTGTTGGTTCAGTACTTTTGTCTCCATGAATTGAAAACATGGAGATGTTCCATTTAAAATGATGTTAAAATGTATGGTAAACTTTAAAGAACCTTTCTGTGTACTTATTAAACATTTCTTCACTGCTGTTGATGTGGCCCTAGAGTGGAAAACCATTCATTCAGAGGGAACATTTGTTCTGGAGTCCAATTATTATTGCATTGTTTACTCTGGGGTTATTTTAAAGCCTTTTGGCTGTGAGGAAGCTCAGAGGGGACCTCCTAGATCTGAAAATCCCAGCACCAGCCTTGCCAGYGTTTTGGTTGCCAACACACAATGCCAGTGAATCTTGTAAATGAACAAAGAGAAGAAAAATGGAAATGATTTGGGACTTCAAACTAATCCCATTTTGGGAACAAAGTAGCCTTTGTCACTCAGGAAGGATTTCTGTAGCACTCACCATAGTTTGAAAAGCTCAAGGTTAGGTCACATTATTTATAATGCAGCTCCTTCCCAACTGCTGCAAGGTGTAATGTTCTTTTAAATCCAAATGTCTCTTTAAACACCCAACTTCTGCGTCTAATTCCTAGAAACCCTTGAACATCTAAAAGAAGGAGGGGAAAACTGTGTTCTTTGTTAATAAAGGAGCTGTTTTGTGGGGGTTGGGGGATTGAGTTTTGCTCCCACTAAATCCCTTCCACTTCAGGAGGGATCCTTACAATGCGTTCGTGCTCCTCAGACTGATCCCTGTGCACCCCTCAGACAACAAAATTCTCCCACCCAGACCTGTGAGAGACACCAGAGTGCAGCACTGCAGGTGACGTGGACGTGCCCTGATGCACACGGAAAAAGAATTGCAGTTCCTCAAAAGTGAACTAAATCCTATTACTTTTTTAAGTAGSAGTKCCCAGTGTGAATAATAGTTGGGGTTATTATGTTATGCTTTCACTTCTCCTGAAACAAGCACAGATGTGACTGAAGTGGATACACTGGAGAAACAACAAATATTCTGGAGAAATAACAAATATTCTGGAGAAACAACAAATATTCTGAAGAAACAACAAATATTCTGAAGAAACGACAAATATTCTGAAGAAATAACAAATATTCTGAAGAAACAACAAATATTCTGGAGGAATAACAAATGCTTGGGACCCACTGAAGGGGCAGAATTCAGTATGAGTTTTATTCATCAGAATAGCTGCAATAAGTAACCACTGAGCACTGTTAACCTGTCACCTTTAGAATGGGAATGTGCCCATTTCTATCTGCCTCTCTGCCATCCTGCTTTCTTTGTAGAAATTCTTATTTATTATTTGCAGCCGCACTACTTTTTAAGAAAGGTTATCAACAATGACAAGGTGTTATTTAAAGTTTTTCATGAATCAATAAGGACCCAGATTTCCCTAGCAAAATTCCACAAATTGCGAGGAACCTGAAGTTTTACTTTGYATTTCCACGTTGGAATTGAGCTCATGAACGTGGTGTGAGCCACCAAAGCAGGCAGGGGAGGAAACGTTCAGCTGAGACAGGAGAACAGCTGCTTCAGACCACTGGATAGCCTGAGAAATGTCATTTTCCTTATCAGCCCTGTGCTTCCCATTCCTGTTCCCAAAGTGTGTGCCCAGGTGTGAAATGAACCTTTATTTTGTGGAGATCGGGAGGGGAGGGCATTGCCAAGTTCTCTTGTTCATTTTCTGATGGAGCACGTATAATTTCTACAGCTCCCGTGTGCTTCTGCGAAAAGCAATCCTGTAAATGCATCTGTGCCCTTCTGCACGGAGGAGGAGGAGGAGGAGGAGGAATTTCCTCCCCAGCACTGATGTCCTGTTGCTTTTGCAGGTGATGGACTGTGCCATGCCCCTGATCGGGGAGCACCAGACCGAAGACAGGCAGCACATCACCGAGTTAGTCGTAAGCAAAATGAACCAAATGTTGTCCAAAACTCCTATTCCATCTCCTCAGAGACCCACTGCCACTCAGCAGCCTCAGGTAGGAGACTCGTGCTTTTCAAACAGAGCATCTTGGTCTGTCATTTTCAGCTCAACGTTTCCCTCTGAGAATTTGGACACCTGTGGGACCTCAAGGATCTGAGAASCTACCAACACGTTTTGATCAGTTTGTTCTATTTCAGTGAGATTGTCTCCAGGTAGAATCAAGAAGTGCAAGTGTTGCTGTGTTTCTGCCAGGAAATGATCCCTGTGGGCTTTGTACTGTTTCCTTTCAGTCCCATGTATAAAATATCATGGAAATACTAAGAAGCTCTGTCATGGAAAACCCTTGCCCTGAGGATGTCAGAAAGAATACTGACAGTAATTCTTGTGAGAAATTAATTACATTATAATCTTTTTTAATGTGCTACACTTCATGAAAATACCTTAGAAATCTAGGAAGCTCCTGAAATATGTTCAGCATAGTAGAAAACATGGGTCAAAGGTTGCAAATACATACATTTCATTTATTTTATCTTGCTTGGTCTGAGAGTTAAAGTGTGGGGATGCAGAGTTCTGCCCCGGCCTTGCCACCAGCTGCCTTCCAGGGATCACCTTTGTGTCTCCATTTCCRTGCTTACAAAGTGTGGGGTTTGTTTTACTGATCCTTTTAATAACTTCAGGGAGTGTGGCATTTTTGTAAAAGGCTCAGAGAGCAGCAAAGTTTGGAGAGGTGTGGATTTGCTGGGTGGAATTTGATGGATAAGGAATTGGGTGGGTGTCTGTGCCCCGAGTTACAGTCGGTGTTTGAACAGAAACCAGTAACAAGTGGTGACCTGGGGCTCTGTACCTAAAAGGGGCTTATCAACCCCTTTTTTACCCAGACTGAGTGGCAGGGAGATGGTTTGAAACTGAGAAAGATTCAGGTTAGACATCMGTTCTTTACAATGCGGGTGGTAAGGAACGAGAACAGGTTGTGCAGAGAAGCTGTGGGTAAAACACCACCAAATCCACCCTGCCCATGACCTGCCCAGGGCTCTGGTGCTGCCCTGGACCTCTGCTGAACCCCAGAATCAGCCAAACTGTAGGACAGGAATTACCAAGCCTAAATCAAGGATCTATTTTTGCTCCCAGCAGGCTCCACACCAGGTAAACAATTTGAGAACAATTTTGTGGCGCACCTCAGACAGACCAGTTCTTGAGGCAGAATGACTAATTTGTTCTTCAAATATCTCATCGTGCCTTAAGATATAAAAATACCCTGTCCCACATGAAAAAAAAAGTGGTGTGGCTTCTATTTATGTTGCAGCCACTTGAAACTAAGCACAAAATTGTTTCAGCCACAGAACCACATACAATGGAGAAGTTTCCATCCAACATGACTCAAGTCCATTGTAAAGGGCACTGAGAGAGAAAGACAAGAAGGGGGAAAAATAAATCACCTGGTGCCAAAATAGTTCCTTTTCGGAGCAGCAGATTATCCAGCAGATTATTAAAATGAAGCAAAGAGGCAAATTTGGAGTTGCCCAGTCAAAACAAGTCAACATAAATCAAAATTGAAAGCAGTAACAGACATCGCTGTCACATTAATAGATTCACATTTGATGTTTCACATTTTGGGGGAAAAAAATGTAAGGTCTTGGGTAGGCTTKCCTGGATTTCCGAGCAGCCTAGGGAGGAGGAGTGTTTACTGTTACTGCTGCCATCCAAAGGAACTGGCTCTTTGTTGGATGTAAATAAAGTTTCCAAGCATTCCCAAAGAAAAACTGCCTACCTGAGTCCAGAATGAAAATAGGATCCAAGGAGCATTTTTAGAAGGTTCCTGAGTTCCTCAGCCGTTACTGTCACTCAGCATGTCCGTGGAAAGGGTTTTTTGCTCTTAAACCAGAGTTTTTGGATGAATGCAGAGATAATACTTGGGRATGATGCACTTCTGGTAGGTTCCTGTTTGGTTTAGGTTATTCCTGAAGGATTCAGCCTTTACTGATGGCAGCAGGATGTTATTCCACATTAACCTTCTTTTCCTTAGCCTATCCTTACATTATGGATTGCACTTGAGCAAAAAAAAAGCTGTGAAAACCACAGAACCTTCAGAATATTTGCAATATCTGTTAGTCTTCCTCTCAGTTAATCAGACTCTTAAAATTGGCCTTGTTATACCAGTTTAGGGCAGGTAAAGGAGACCTGATCTTCTGCTGAAGATTCTGTTTGCAAATACCCATTAATCTTCCCAGCTTTAGGGGAAAATCATGAAACACATTCTCAGAATTTAAAGCAGACAACTCCTCGTGTGTAGTTAATTTTTAGCTGGGTTTTGCTAAGAGTAAAATCAATCTGTTAAAACAAAGCTGCCCCTTTCATTTTTGAACAGTCTTCTCCTTTTCTAATGTGAGAAATTATTTCCTGTTCTTGAGAAACCCCCCCGTCCATCTGCAGGGCAGGGAGACACTGCCCATTTCTGCAGGGGACACAAAATGCAAAGCCAGTGATTTATCCCAAATCAGCTCCCTGCATGTGCAGGTGTGGCCTTGGAACCCAAAGAATTGCAAGTATCAAAGAGTAATTGCTGTGTTTTGCTACTTCTGCTTTTAAATGAGCAACCTCTGGTTAATAATACAGCTCCAGATGTGCCGTGTTTGGAATTTCCTTATTATCTGGGGGGTTTAAAAGTGCTTCTCATCCAGTCCAGAGTGTAGCACTGGGTGGGTTGGGCATAAAAATATGCCTCAGTTTGCAGATGCCCACAGTGGTCAGTCCCACTCCAATTAAGCATCCATCAGAAAGCAAATCAATGATTGGGAAAATCAGCCTTTGTTTAGCACTGGGCAGCCAAGTCTTGGTGGGAATGGTTGGCCCTGCAGTGTGCTCTGAAGGCTGGCAAGGCTCTCCCTGTCACAGAGCCAGAGGGAGCAAATTCCAGAGGGAAACCTCAGAGGGGCAGGGCCTGGGGTTGTTAAACCCATTAAATCTGAGATAGCTGAGTGGGGAKATTTTTTAAATATACATTTTGTACGTTACCTGTTTATTTACCTGTAAACACTTGCCCAGGCTCTGTAGCAGGTTCTGCTGGTGCACAGAGGGCAGAGGGGCTGGGCAGGAGGAGGCTCAGAGAAGTTCTATCTGTAAAAACTACATATGGTCCAAAAAATCCTCCACAAAATGAAGTTTCTTCTACTATTTAAAAACATGATAGCTTGTTTTACCCCAAACCGTGCTGAAAATACATAAGAGAACTTGATCTAGGAATACGATTTTAAAAGTTTTCCATAAACAAATCTGCTCTACTTGCAGGCAATAAAATTGTGGGAATCTAAATTTCCATCTTTTCTAACCTCTTTGATTACTTYTGACAGGTCTCTAGAGAAGCCTTTTTCAAATTTTTCCTAAAAATCAAGCAAATAGGTTCAACCAGCCAGTGAATAACGAGTGGAACCACTTGTCTCTGCCTCCAGGAAACACCACTGGCCAAAGTTCTGCTCTGGGTTTGCAGAGCTCTGCAGGACGTGGCTCAGTGCAGGCCGGTTCAGGCTCGTTCCTGGACAATAATATAAAACAATGATGTCAAACAAATAAAACAATAATGGCCAAACAYCCTCTCAGAGCTGCCCGTCAGGTCCTGAGGTGAATTGTGCTGGAGTAAATTCCGCAGAGAAAATGACATTGTCCATGAGAATCACCATAAAATGCAAATGTTCRTGGGCGTGTGAGCAGCTGGAGCTGAGGGAAATCCTGTTGGGAAAATGTTCATTCAGTCCTGTTGCATTATCCACGAAAGAACAAGGGATTTGTTATCCTTAATGGAAGGCAAGGAGGAAGGAAAGTGTKCTCCAATATCCACAACACGATGACATCAAAAGAGCAGAGCATTCCCAGCCACATCCTGGTTCTGTCGGGTGTAAGAGAAAGGAGTGGCACCGTGCTAATGAACCAATTACAAAAGCAACGTATTCTGCATTCCCTGACCCCTCATATGATATCATTTATCCAGGTTTATTGTTCCRTGTCCAGAGAGAAAACTGAACCACATGTGGCCATAGTGTAGAYAACAAAAAGTGTGAATTCTGGAGAGAAAAGCAATCCATCAGCAAACTCCCTGTTCCTGGCTTTCCATAGGATTGGCCACAGCCCTGTTACCTTCCATCTCTGGCATTTAGTGGGGATTTGTTAAAGGAAACCACTTGTGATGAGCAGCAATTTGCTTCATCTCACTGAAGTTTTGATGACGACCAGAAAATGCAGTTATTTGGTTTGATCTTAGCTGAAGGGAACACATTTAATTGGGAAGGGTCCCCTCATGGAGTTATACGGAAATGGAGAGTTCAGCATCAGTCTGCTTGCTAGGAGTAAACTTCTCTGCATGAAATTTGGGGTGTAGACTTATCCCTAGTTTATTTTTTGCTTTCACAGTCTCGTAGATGTTCACTTCAATTTCCACCCTTGATTAGAAGAGAAACCCTTGATCAGAATAGGACCTGCCTGATAAAATAAACCAATTAAAAGGCCACGCTGAATGATCCTGTGTGAGYGAGGGTGAGGGGAGGGGTTCACTGAGGGCCCTGCAGAGCCCCCCACGGAATTAGGTCTGGCCTAACAGAGGGATTTAAGGACAACTTGCCTTCAGGAGGTTGCTAAATGACCCAACAACCCCCAAACCCACACGTGCTGCATTTCCTTCTCTTAGGAAGAGATTGAAACAGGGGATAAATGGCCATCACGTGGCCATAAAGCTGCTGTGGAGTAGCATCTTAAATACCCTCGAGATCAGCCTGATTCCTCTTTGCTCCGGGGGACAGCACAGAGACCCTGCAGAAACAGGATTTTACTGCACCCCTCTGCAGTGCTTTCTCTTCCCAATTGTTTCTCGTTCCCCTGCGTGCCCCAGCTTGGCCGTGGGCACACAGAATGTCCGTGTGGGGACCAGCTGAGCACCTCCCGTAGTTTGCTTGAGCAGCCCCCGAGGTTTCCCCTGCTCCTTGTGCACCTCACGAGGTCTGTGGACACTCTGAAAACCGTCAGTGCCTCCAAACACCTCCCTGGCCCATCTCCACCGCTTCCACTGCCCATTAAAGTCCTTTTAAATCACAGCCCTTGGTAAGATAAATCACATTTCTTATCAAAATACTTACAGGGTGCTTGTGGGTGCCTTCCTAAATATACTGGTAGAGAATGGAAACCATTGGCATCAAAACTCACAAAGAGCAAGGCAAAATATTGCTGGGGCACATAAATCACACAGCACGGAATGCAACACTTTCCAAGGGGTGTTGAAGTCAAAAGCCATTCTGAAAACTGACATTTTTGCTGGAGATGGTACCCCCTGTACTGCAGTATTTTGGTTTTTTGCGACCCAGCGACACCTTGTGGATTTTCTTGTGGAATCAATGAGCTGCGGAGTTGTCTGTTATTATTACGAGGTTTTACATCGTATTCTATGGGCCGAATCACATTAAAAAAGGTATTTTCTGCATATTTTACACATCAGCAAATTCTCCCTACTCAAAAATTTTTCATCATGTTATTGTAATGCATTTTTTAAAATTTCTTTTCATTATTTTAATATGGAATAGGTTTTAAAAGGCTACCTTAAYGTGCACATATATAAGTATGTATATATATACATACACACACAACGTTTATCTGTGTGTGCTTATTTTAATCAAAAGGGGGTTTTAAACTCTTAGTTATTTTATGGTAGTGAAAATATAAGAGCAGCTGTTACTCTTTCAGATCCCAATATAAACATATGGAATTAAGAAAAGCAGCAGAAAATAAACAAGTGGGAGCCTGGGCTCGCCACATCCTTGCAAAAGGCCACATTTGGGGCACAGTTCATGCCAGTAAAATTTATTTATCACAAGTATAAAATGATGGGGGGTTTTTCCGTACACTGAGGTTGTTTTGTCCACCTTTGAACAGGGCAGGTTCTGCGTGTGAGGCACAGAGGCCACAACAGAGGCAGGACTCAGCTGTAACTGCTGGATGAGGGATGTTCATGTATTTAAAACAGTCCCCATTTCATCAGCAAAGCTGGATTTATTTTAAACATTTGAACTCGACATGCAGGTATTGCAGGGTATCAAAACCACAAAGTTCATGCAGGAAAATAAATCCTGAAAAAGTTAATGTAGATAAGGACACAACATATAAATATTTGAGCAGGAATTTTACCAACAAAGTGATTGTGAAAGTGAAAATAATTGATTTAAAATCCTTCCTGAGCTCCTGCACCAGCAGATGGAGTGAGAGCCAAGGGAGGCACAGAGGAGCTGCTCAGAGCTGGGTTTGAGTCTCTCCCTGAGCAGAGGTCCCAGGTAAATAACTGGGGATAAATCTGTGCACAAACACTCTGGGATTTCAGCTGTGAGTGCATCCATCAAATGAGGCTGATTAAATCAAAACACTAATTGATGATAATGGTGATCCTGCTCAGCTTGGTTCAGTGTGCCAAGAACGGGCCAAGGGTGCCTTCCCAGGGCCCTTCTGAAGGGACCTGGTGGCCTTCACATGCAGAAGAATATACTAAATATATTAAACGTTTAGGGTTATTTGGTCAAAGTTTCTCTGACATCAACAGAAACTTGTCCAAATGAAATAAAGCTCTCTGGGTGTAGCCTGATTTTTTAATTTTTTTTTAAATTTCTGAGTACTCTACATTGAACGTGTATCACCAGCAGTGYACCTGGAAAAAGAACTGATTTCTGCAGACAGGCCAAGCAAACYTGCTAAGAGACAGAGCTGCTCACCAAAGTACTCACTAGAAGAGAATCCCAAAGGAAAAAGCCCCTGCCAGGGTCAGGCTTCAGGCCCAGGAGGATTTGGGTGACCTCAGCTGTCTGTAGGATACAGTGCTTCAGCCTTAGTGCTGATTCTGTCACTCAGAAGGCCACAAAGTGCCGGTAAAGCTGAAAAACAAAACAGGTTTTGTTTGAAGTTTTGTTTGTATTAAGTACTTAATAGATACTTTTCCACATTTATCTTAAACATAATAACATTAATATYATCTATCTGTCTTCATTCACATAGCAAAATGAGGCTTTTCTTAACTTTTTATTACCTTCTGCCACATGATGTCCTGATCATCTCACAATCTGCCAGTGCTACTGGGAATTCTGACACTCCATGCTCCCTCCCCTCAAGAAGAAAGAAAATATTTGGGGTTTAAAGTAATCCTGAGCCCACCACGATGGAGTGGCCTGTCTGTTCTTCTGTGAGAAGCAGCTTTTTGGTCCCACAGGGATTTTTTTAGAAACTGCAAAAATTGTCCTCATTCCATTCTAGAGCAAACCCCATCCTTTTCCAAGTCAGAGCAAGGGAAGCAGTGATCCCATCGTTACAGACCAGGGAAGAGCTGCCACAGACACAAACAGGACAGGAGAGCCCAGGCTGGACCTCTCTGTTTCATCTTAGTGCTGTAATTACCATCATATATAACATCCTTTGATTTTTTATTTCATTTTTCATCTATTTTTACTCTCTGATCTGGTTTATTTAAGCTGAACCTAACAGAGATATCTTTGTTTTGGAGGTTTTTCCTTGATCTCCCTTCCTTTCCGCACCGTGGTGGGTGTTTCCTCTCTACCTTTTTTTTTGTTATTATTCCCTGTCTCCACTTGACTTTTCTGTTTGATTTCTCTGACCTTTAAATCATACCCTGTTAAGCAGGGCTGGCTGGCTTTTCTCCATGTTTAACCTGCAGGAATTCTGCCCCTCTCCCCAGCCATCCCTGCCACGGTTTATTTTCAATAAGGACCATGTGCTAAAYGTGTGTCAAAACCTTTAAACAAGGATAGGCACCAAGAGAAATTATGGAAGAATCCAAACCAGAGCAGCTCGTTTTCAACTATTCTTGATTTGTCCATAGGAAAAAAAATGAGCAACCCTCACACAGGGACACACTTCCAACTCTGGAATGTGGTGATGGGCTTCCGGAGCTGCCAGCAGAGCAAACTTGTCTTCAGCTGCTTCAAAATCCCCCTCCAGGGTCTCTCAACTTCTAACAGAGACTCGGGGGGTTTTCCAGAGCTCAGAGCAGCCCCCRGAGCTCCTGTGGGTGGCTGTGGGCYGGAGCAGCACSACGAGGAGCGGGAAGAGAATCCRTGAATGGTTGTTGTGTGTGGCTCTTCCCAGAGCCCTGAACTTCACTTTCATTTGGGGAGAGCTCAGGGGTCTCTCCCAGGGCCTCTTTTCTGTGCCCCCTCCCCCTCCACCGCTCYGTGACCCTAAAAACACAAAATGTGGATTCTCAGACTGGACTTGAGGCTGCTCCACCATCTTTTTTCCAGATTCTCTTGTTTCCAAGGATAAACTTCAGCTCTGAGTGGATCCGGTAACGATGGATCTCTGTGGCTCAAGGTGAAGTTCTGCAGACCTGAAGCCCCTCCTGTTCACGCAAGGATCACTTGCCATCCCATAATTCAGAATAGTCATAAAAATACCCTACTTTTTGTTAAGACTGGAGGGGCAGACACAGCACAGCATCACCCAGGGTCACTGGGCTCRGGGGTCAAAGCCTTCCCTACAATTTCCACCCTCAGCACAGGATTTTGGCTCTGTCAGCCCCACCTTATCCAGTGGGAATGCGGAGGTTCCTCTGTACGCTGGGAAAGAGAGAGGAAATTTACCTTGCCCATCATAGGACGTTCCCCTGGACCTGCTGTGCCCTTTCTCCCTGCTTTTCCATCTGCCTTGGAGCTCTTCCCCTGCTCCGGACTCCATCACCCGCGGTGTCAGCACACGGGGGAGCTCGCTGCCATCCCAGACTCCGCATCCCTTCCCTGTCTGTGGGGAACAGCCTTTTCCCTGGGAAGAGCTGCCTGGAAGCCGCTGTGCCACTGCGTGGTTTTAATGTTCCCTGCTCCAAAAGCAGAAGTGGAAATCTGACTTCTTCGAGCAATGAAAGAGCTGCATCCGTGTCCAGTGGAATTATTGCCTGGCTGTGGAGAGAGCAGAAAGCTTTAATAACTGATGCTGCTTCAGAAATTCATTTTCCCTATTAACATCCTCCTTCTTCTTGAGAAACCTCATCAAATTGAGAAGTGGGGTTATTTTTTGCTCAGCAGAATAATAGAAAATAGGGCTGGAATGGACAGTGGGAGTTCAGCTGTTCCAGCATCTTAGGGAAAATGCTGGAGTGTCCATGGGAACAGCACTGAGTCCCTGCTGGATGCTCACCTTCCCTGAGCCACCTGCTCTGCTGGGAGCATCCCTGCCCAGGTGGGGTTGGGAAAAAAAGATCTTCAGGGTCCCTTCCAACCCAAACTATTCTATGATTCTGATTTTTAAGACCTTGTGTAAAAATATTCAAGAAGGAAACTATTGTCTAGGGAGTAATTAGTTATCTAGCAATGGAAAACAGTCTATAAAATCTAAGTTAGAATACTTTTTAATGTTAAAAAAAAGCCCTTTTCAGTGCATTTTTTAAGTTCTGTTCCAAGTAAAAATCTCACTGTTCAGCTTGTTTTCTGCTCTGAGCAGTCATTTCCTACCCGTTCAGGGGAAGACTCTAACAGGTTTTGCAGAGCTTCTTTGCAAAGTTGGTTGAGCAACAACAAAAGCTGCTCTAAGTTTTTGAATTCTTTATCACAACTTCAGCATGAAGAAACGCCAGGCTGGCCCCGTTTTTGCCAAGTGTGTTTTCCACACGGATTCCCTCAGTGCAGAAGGGCAAGGCTGGACAGTGGAACCCCAAAAACCTGTGAAAAGCAGGAAAGAACTCTGCTCTCGCTGCCCCCTTTGCACAGACAGCAGGAAGGCGGGTTTTTTGAACTCATCTCTCCATTGCAGCTGCCACCATTTCTCTCAGTCCACAGGGCATACAAAAAACAACAAATAGCAAAATCTTTGTGGTCCTGTTCAGTGGCACACAGTGGGGCAGGTAAATCAGCTGAGCCAGAGTCGCCTGGAACAGGGGGAGGTCTGAACCAGCACCCAGGAGAAATCCCAGCCACACTCACTGCACACCGAATGGATGAAGCAGGAAGAACAAGCTACTGAGAAGTTTTGTATTTTTGGATGCTCCACTTCAGGATTTCCCCGCTTTGCTGAATTGTACAGCACGTGCTTATTTGCAGCCCAGTTTTATTCAGTTTATACACGTTTCTTCCTGGTTTCCATTGTCCTTTGGCTTGGTTTTTGCCCCCAGTTTCTGTTTATAAAAGCCCTTCATTTTACTAAACTAAGCAGACAGGTTCTTGCAAAGGCTGCAGGCACAGCCTGCTCGGTTTGACAGCACTTTTGTGAGCCAGCTCAGGTTTCCTGAGCAGGGCTGGTGGCACTGAGACCCAGCAGCAAGCCCAGCACCTCCTGCAAACACTGCCCTGAGTTGTGATGAGATTCAGGGGTTTCCTGCACAAATCTTTCCCATTCGATTTCCGTGAGCGAGCGAGCTCTGCYTTTGTGACAGATGCCTGTCATTAGCCCATAAATAAATGATTTGGGACATATTGGGGGTTTTTTAACTCCACTCATCATTTCATACTTTCTTTAGGATATTCTGGCCCTACAGTCTTCCAGCTCTGTATCACCTACAGGTTTTATTAGCACACACCTACTTTTTGGTGCCAGCTTAATTAATTGATCATTTGCTCGAGATCTGCATCCCACTGATGTCCTTCCCAGCAGTTTTTCTTCAATAACTGCTTTTTTCCTCACCAGCCACTTCCTTTACCTCAATGTAATCCCTGTAGTACTCMTGCTTAACCTTCTCCAGTGTACCCTGGCCAATCCCAATTTTTAGAGAGAGCTGGTATGGAATTCTGCATTTCATGAGTCAGCTGGTTTTCATTTCTGAGATGAAAAATGTTTTATTTTTACCTGCATCTCATTTTTAGCTTTTATCCCACCTGCCATGCTGCCCTTGCTCCTGTGTTTATCACCATCTATGACACTTCAAACATTCATTTACTATTTACTCTCCACTTAAACTATCCCAATGACCTCTCTCCTTAGCAATCACATTTTTTCTTAGTTCTGCTGTTACTTAAGTGTTTTACTATTTATTYCTGTTCCTTTATGAGCTCTAACTCAGCTCGTATTTTGGCAACTCTCAATTGATCCCTCTCCTTCTTGACCTGCAAAACGTGGCTTTCCCCTCAAATACTGAAATACCTATGGAAAGCTCCTGTCCTTGCATTACAAAGAAAACCAAACGAGACCCAAAAACAACTCTACGTGCTCCAACTGCAGTTCACAAAGTCTTCAACCTCAGCCAAATCAAAATCAATTTTTGCTGGGACTCTGTTTAGCATCTCTTTTGCCCAAGGGCTATTTCCGTGCCAAGTTGCTGCTTTTGCTCCCACCCATTTCAACATTCTTCAGACTGTTCAAAATTCAAGCGTATATGAATCCAATCTGCATTTATAGAAAGGTAGAAAAAAGAAGCAATGCCCTGATCAAATTCTAATCCAACTTGCTTTGAAGAATAAACAGCTTTTTCTGCCAGTTCCACCCCTAAAATTCCAAGGAGACTGTTCCAGGTGAGCRTGGAAAGGAGGGAAGTGCTACAGGGACATCTAGAGACATTTATATTCTAGATAAGTAGTGGGGGTTGTGCTCTGGCTGTAATTAGCCAATGTTCCTAAAGGTCATCATGCAGCCAAATCCTCACTTGTTCTGCCCAGAGCTGAGACATCACTGGAGTGTATTTGCAGCATTCATGTGGCTTGGAGGCTTCCCCGAGTGAAGCTGTATTTTTTGGGGCAGTTACATAAACAGCAAACCCCTTTGAACAGGAGAGCCCCTTTAGGCAGCCCTACAGAATGCTCCTGTCAGCATCAGCACCCCCTTCTCCTTGGGAATTCGGGTGGGGTATGAAAGTTGTGCTCCACGAAATGAAAACCGGAGGGGCTCCTTCTGCCACCCGTCACCACACCTCACTCAGGTAATCCTAAACCATCCCAAACACACTCCTGTGCTACTGCTTCTGCTCTTTAGCCCTGAGCATCCCCATGAGGAGCCATGCAGGGCCACTTTCCATGATAAAATCCTGCATTTAACCCTTGATCCCTGCAGTGTCTGAACCGAGCACGTTTGCAGCTCAGAGCTGCAGCACAGGAAAACATGTTTGTGCTGAGAGAAGGTGGTAGGAGGGTGAACTTCTAGGCTGGGCAACAAAGGAAAACAGAAAATCAGCGAGAAGGGTGAATACATCTGCAGGACAGGTCTGGTCCAGCACCTCTGCTCGGAGAGGAGTGAGCAGCTCCCACATCGGCATTGGCACCACCCTGCAGAGGTGAGAAGAGCAGCCTGCAGTTAATTTGCCAGCAACCGGTGTTTCAGAAGGAGCCTGGATTTTATTAAAGGTCTTGGCTCAGGGCAGCAAACAAGGCTGGTTCAAAGCCTGTCTTTAATATCAAGTATGAAGGTCTCTGACTGTCTGAAAGAAAGACTCTCAAAAAGGGCTGGATTAGTACAGACCATTGAAAAACCATGAGTAAGATTTCTCAATTAGGAATGTAATGCTAATTAGACATTTTGGGTCAGCCTGGGTGGGTAGGCTAATTAGCCAAAGTAATATACCCATGTGATTGGCCTGGAGTGTGGGTGAGGTTCCTGGAAGCACCAGGTGATATCTGCTGAAAAAAAAAAAAAGAAAAGAAAAAAAAAAAGGACGTGTGGGTGGTAAGATCAGGACAGCTGCAGTCAGTGACTGGAGAGGGGGAAATTCACCTTCCACAGAAAATGCACAAAGGCTCCAAACTCTCAGCAGAGCTGAGGGAAGGATTAGCGAGCTCCTATAAGGTTTATTGAAAGCTTCATTTAGGATAAAATCATTTCTTTGGGAGATGAGAGATACGCAGATTGCGCAAGGGCTGGCGTTGTCGTGTCAAGTCAGTGCAGTTGTGTGATAAAAGCTGAGACATCTCAGTGCGAGAACAAATGGCAGGTTTGCTCCAGCCTCGGGGCACGGGGCAGAGAGAGGCCCTGCAGATGTTGTTCTGACATTAAAGTAGATGTGAATTCAAACTGCCAGCCTGCGTTTCTGAATAAAACATGAGTTTTACCTGCCTAGTCTTTTGTTTTAGTGGAAAGATGAGAACCCTCATATCCTCCCTGGCCACCCTGTGCCACTGCAGAGAGCCCCAGCTTGGGCTGTGGCCCTCCGTAAGGGTCGGGAGCCTATCACGTGCTAATCATGGTAATTAGAATTATAAAATCTTGTGTRTGCTTTCTAACAAAGTCACGTGGTCTCTTTGGGCCTCCAGAAAGAAACTCTTGGAGTTCTTGAAGCCCCAATCTTGGTGGTTTCCCTCCCGGAGCACTGCACGTCCCACTGCCCCGGGAGCGGAGCGGAGGCTGCCAGGAGCATCCCAGCTCTGGGACAGGGCAGGAGCTGCCTCCTCCAGGGCAGCTTTTCAAGTTTCCACTCCGGGCTAATTGCCCTGGTCTCCCAGGAGCTCCTGATGCACATGCAGATGTTGCAGGGAGCACATTATCCAGAGTGGACACCACAAACTCTCTGGGTGCTGAAGATGCCCAGGGGAGCCCAGCAGCTCCTGCACGTGGCTCTGAAAATCAGAGCAAGGAGGGAAACCAAGAGAGAGGCCTCTCACCCACACTAAAGCACTGTGACATTTTCTGGTGGCTTTGTCTTTCCTTACAAAATTTTCTTATTTTCTACATATCCTCATCCCTTTAGCGATGCTCACCAGGAGCTGTGTAACTGGGTCAGGTAAATCAAGGATCAGAGTTTGTGTGGATCATTTTTGCTCCTCATTTGGTCTTCTGCAGGTTGGTAACGCTGAATAATGAGAGTTTTAGACCTGCCCTGTGCTCTTTTATTTATGTAGCTAAAGCAGAGCAACTTGCAGCAGCTGCATGCACTGGAGAGTTTTTGTGCCATTGAGAACTCTGACAGCTGCATTGCTGAGCAGGAGCTCACAGCACTAGGAGCAAGATTTATTCTGTACATAAAGCACTAGAAGTGAGATCAAATACAAATCTATCAGAAAAAAAAACCCCAGTAAGCTCTGCAAGAAACATGYTTAATTGATTTTGCATTTGCTCTTTAATAAATTCTGCGGTTTTTTCCTCTTGACAGATGGCAATTTGATTTCTGGATCCTTAAAAAAAATCCTAAGCTATTATGTCCAATGATTTAATGTCTTTCATGTTTCAAAATATTAGAGATGGGCCTAAGACAAKGTTTGGACTCAAAAAGTCATGTTCCCAGAGGGTGTTCTGCTCCAAGGTTTTGGTTCAGGCCCATCTTTTCCTTTCACAAGTATCCATGTGAAAAGGATGCTGCCAAATCAACCTCCTGTTTTGAAAAGTGAAGTATTACATGTGTTTCTAATAACATGTCAGATGGAGAAGCATGAAGTAATTTCAGTTATTTTTATTATTTGTCTGTGGTTTTTGCTTTCTTCTTTCATTTTGCTTAGCAAAACAGTGAAGCTGGAGCAGCCCATCTCCCTCCCCACTTACAGCCAGCAAATCAAAGTGAAACTGTCACTGGCAAAACTCCTGCTGTGCAAATGCTTCTGGATAAAAGTGAACATAGTTAAAAATAAATTATTTCTTAAATTACACGAAGGTATCTGTTGAAATCCATTTCCTATTCAGTCTGTCCTTAAAAAAAAAAAGGGAGAGCAGAAGCATTGAGATCCAAAAAAAATGGTTCCTGGTGCTGGGAACTGAGGATAAAGTCCTTCCCCAAATGGAGGTGAGGTTTGGGAAGGCAATCCCTGCATCCCRATCACATGCTGCAAAGGGAAAACAGTTTTTATAAGAGCTCAGCTTTGGGCTAGCCCAGGATTCATATATCATGTCAGGCAGCAACTAAATTAAAAAATGGTATCTGGAATAAATTTAAAGTATATGTTCAGCCCCACCAATAAAGAGTTTTCTAAGGAAAAGAAAGACAAATTAGTGGAAAACTGGAACCGAGCTACTCTAATTTTATTTTTTTTTTCTCTTCTGTTTTCAAATGTATTTTCCAGAGTGGATCACTAAAGGAGCCAGAGCCAAACAAAATCCCACCTCAGCGACCACCACCTCAAGGTTGTTTACAGTACATTCTCGACTGTAATGGCGTTGCAGTAGGACCAAAACAAGTCCAGGCTACTTAGATAATTGAGACCAAAAGCAAGGGTTAAAGCAAAAATGAAAAGAGAAAAAAAAAAAGAAAACAAAATTGAAAGAAAAGAAACAAACAATCTTAATGCGACCATCCCAGTTTTGTTCAATTTGCCATTGTTTCAGTGCTGACCTGGACTGTGTTTTTTCTATGCAGTGTCAACTCTCCCGTCTGGTTGTTTCCTTGTTCCTGTCTGTGCGTGTAATGCTTTCCAACCTTCCTCTGTAAAACTTGTGATTGCAGGGCTGCTGTCAACAGTGTACAAAGAATGTGCCTCTCTAGAGCCCAGTGCCACTGTACGTCCTGGATGGTTAGACAGTATTTTTGGAGTATTCTATATCGTTCAGTAAAATCCCCCCGAGGTGCGAACCCCCGTCCCTTTGCTTACTCTGTGAGCGTGTGCACACCGTACTCATAGCCTTTATTTTTCTGTGCGTGTGCATGACCAATAGGTAGGTGATCCAGATATATTTTTAAAASTCTATATTAGGATTTGCTAGTGAGGCTTTTTATTTATAATTTTATAAAGTTTGTTAACCTTTSAGTTTTACTTATACGCGAGTGGAAGTCTGCTATTTTCAGTGACTCCATAAAATACGGTTCTTCCCAAGGAATATTTAAAATAWCTTCTATTTTACATACTGGTATTCATATTTTTAGTAATTCTGCATTAAATTATTAGCTACAAAGCTATGTAAATGGGCCACCTATGTGCAATATCTCAGTGAAAGTGTGAGTATTTAATGTATCCTRTTTCAATTAAGTAGTACCTTTTGTTGTCATTCTGAATTAGTAGTCTATGGAGATTTTTAATGAAAACTAATGCAAATACTTCCAAAAAAATCTTATACTTACCTAAGATTTAAATCCCAGGGTATTTGGTGAGACGTACCTCAAGGACTGTTAAACTTCCTGTAAGAGCTCATTTCATTTCAAACACTGAGAAGTGAGGGGATGGCAGACCAAGGTACCTTTAACCAGCTGAGGATCCTGGGTTAGAAAATGCAAGACAGAAATGTCAGTGGTTTTCTTTACCAACTCAGGTCTCCTCTTTTACACCTACAAGTATCCCGAGAGCTGTAAAGAAAACCCAGTCCCAACGTTATGCACATAAATAGGGTTTGTAAGAACTGCTTTGACATCAAACATGCAAAAGGACTTGAGGTGCCTGACAACTGCTAGATTTTCTGTAGGTAAATTCTTTGTGATTTTTACATAAGCGATTTCTAATGTGATGCTGTGAGAGCTCCACAGGCAGGCAGTTAATCTGTTGTGAGAAATCTAGCCTAGAATCACAGGCTGCACACTGCTGGCATACCAGAAAGCTTAGTTGCAAGCGAGCCACAAAACTATAATTTTCATCTTGGATATGTACAAAGATGAGTAGTGGCCATTAGTTTAGTGCAAACAATTATGTTTAAAGGGAAAACAGCCTGATGTTCTACGTCTGTTTTCCCTACAAACACTGGAAAAAGTTATCAGTGAGTCTCATCATTCTTAGTGTTTCTTTTATTCGTACGAGCTGGCTGGTGAGATGAGAATTAAGGTATGCATTATTAGCTATTTAAATGTTTGTGGTAAGTGCTACTGTTTACTACCTATCAGTAAATTACATGAATATTTTGCTTTAGTGATCAGCATTTGTCTGGGTCAGTGATCRTTCCAACGATGGCATTGGCTATTTTGTTCTCTTTATATTAAGGAAATTCCACCTAGAAATCAGGTTCACAAATCCTTACCTCCAGACACCCTAAAAGTGAACAAACCATACTGCCCTGGGGTGGAGAACTGAATCTGATGACTGATTTTCCTTTCAAGCAGTTGGTATTTTTTGCATGGAGTAGTGCCAGTATTCACAAGTGCTTTTCACACGACATTTGTGCGTTGTGTGTGTGCGGAAGACCTGGGTGTCTCAGACAGGATTCCAGCCTGTTCCCTGGGAAGGATTCGCAGGGACACACACAATTCCTACATCCCACAGCCACGAAACAAGCCAAGATGTCTCTCTGCATGTCAGCATGCTTAGGTGCAATATTGTGGGTAACAGGGAACAGATGTTTTACAGTGTAGGCTTAATGTTCAGTTCTGTTGAGTTATTTTTGGTAAAAGTTTCTTTCATGATTGTTGCCTTTTGTACAACCCAGCTGCAAGAAAGTGAGCAAACGCTGGAAATGTGACAGCAGTATATCTTTTATGTGAAATCTCTTGTACAGCTTAATGTGCAATAAAAGAAAGTTATATCTGTCTTCAGTGTAAAGTTTCTGGCATTCAAGCCTGTACGTACAAGTGGGGGAAAGAAACTTTTCTGGTTTTCAATATTGAGTGAAAGGAGACTAATAAGAAAATGCTCCTTATTAAGATGTTGCAAGACCATGTTATCACCTTCAAATATTTCCTACAAAAGTGGTTCAAATTAATAAACAATGAAGGCACATTCCTTAACACTCAGTACGTGCTATTTATCTTTCTACACCACGACACRCTGCTACAACTGTGTTAAAACTTACTGAGGCATTGGCACACGCTGTCCTCACACACACACACTGGAACCTCATGCACTAAGGGGAAAGTTAACTGTAAAAACAATTTAAAGCCGAACAAAAATCATGTATTGCAGCAGCACATCCAGATACGAAGGGTTTCTATTAGAGACCTGAGCAGATTAAGTGTTTTACTTGCACTAGATATCTATGCAAGACTAAAATCTCCCAGATATCCAGAAGGTTAGTTGTGTTCTGTGATATTTACAACAGCTCAGTTGTGTTCTGTGATATTTACAACAGCTCTTATCCTGAGTGAAGCATTATGCAAACAAATACTCAGAATTTCCCATCCTTTCTCCCCTGAGGTCAGGTGTCCTGAGTGCATTTTCATGTGCACAAGTTCAAATTCAGTTGTAACAACCATCAGTCCAGAAAAGCCCAGTCAGACCTGGGAGCTGAGATAAAAGCAGCAAGCCCTGATGCCTGACACAGCGCTATTTCAGTCAGAAAGCAGAAAAAACCCCACTGGATGATGCTGTAGCATCTTTCAGCCATGGATTTCACAGCCTGAGTCTCTCCTGCACGTTGTAGCTTCACACTTCACGCAGTAGTTTGCCAGTAAAGTGCCTTCCTGGTAAAGAATTAGTAATGACTTTCTTGTGTTTCTTGTAATGTTCTTGACGTTTCTCACTAAGGGGTTAAGTAAGTTATGAAAATACTTTCAACCAGCCAGAAAATTTCAGCATGAAGTTGTTTTACTGCTATAAGAGTGAATCTTAGAGGAATGTTACAGAAATGGTTTTAAGACTTTGGAGGAAGAAAACTGCAATAACTCCACAGAAAATAGTGAATGTCTTGCTGAAATAGATATTACTGCTGTGTTCAGTTATCTCACAGCCTCTCCTTGCCTTGGGCCAAAGCTGTTCTGGGGGTAACTCCATTGATTTGGTTTGAAGTCAGTACCTGGGGTAAATTGGGTGCTCTTTAGCAATTTTAAGGCTGATTCATAGGGGCTCCAAGCAAGTTCCTGTTGTACCGGGTGTGAATAGTGCTATTGCCTCCCTGCAAGCGCAGTCCTTGTGAATAGGCTTGTGCCTCGAAAGTAGCGTTAATCACGTTGGAGGATGATTTTAAAGTGTTGGATATGAAGTCTAAATAAGGCCTCTTTGCAACTATAACATTATGAAGTTTTTCTTGTGCTGAACCTAGGGGGCCCAGTGCAACCCCAAGGAATGCAATCCCAAAGCCAGGAGCCATTGCAGCCCCAGCGCGTGTTCCCCGCGGGGCAGGCAGCAAAGCCCGCAGCCTCGCAGCCCCAGCGGCCGCCCGGACCCACCACCCAGCAGCCTCGGCCCCAGGCCCAAGGTCCTCCCAGCTCCAGGTTATCAAAGGAAGCAGAGCCACAGCCACAGCCCCAGCCAGAGCCACAGCCCGCGCCACAGCAGAAGCCTCAGTCTCATCCGCAGCTTAAGTAAGAGCCGCTTTCTCCATTCCTTTTTTCTCCTCGTGGCACAGATTTTGTGTAACTGGGATTTGGGGGTTGGTCTAATAGCCAGGGGGAAAAGTGTACATGTTGTTCCCTAGTTTAAAATGAGGTTAAATAGCTCGAAAAGCTTAATCTCTGTTAATGGAGTAAAGTAAGCCACTGTCATTAGTCCTATCCTAAGCGCTGCACCAAATTTCATCTGCCAGTTGTGCAATTTCTGCCCCAGCCAGGTCTGAAAAACCATCATCTTTCTTGTCTTTGTTTTCCTCCTTTTGGTGCCACTGACTCACGGGCTGGGTGTGCTGTGAGCCTGCACTCCAAGAGGAAGTCTTATCTAGTTCAACTTTTAACCTCGCAGTCACTGAGACAACAGATTCCGTTTCCAAAGGCCTATCTCAGGCACAGTCCAGGCTGGATAATGTTGGACAGTGGCTGCCAAATTGGTTCTTTATGCTGCCCTTGGTTTGTGCAGGGGATGTGCTCAAGCCCTGCCCAGAGAAGGCTGCACAGAACTCAAACAAAAGTGGTTGTCCCACTTCTGGAAGATTCCTTACGGATTTACCTGCATCCAGTAAGGAAAATGGAAAGGGTCCCCCCTCAGAGCTCAAACCCAGCCAGTAGAAACCTCAGGGAAGGCATCAGCAGAGCTTTGCAGTTTTCCAGCACAGCAGCCCTGACACAACCACTGCCAGGAGAATCTCAGACACATCTCCTTAGTCTGGTATGTACAAAGACCTGCGTGGAGTCTTTGTTTCCTCCAGGGAACACAGATCCCCTTGTTCCACCCACTCCTGTGCTAACAGCAGTGGGAAACACTCCTGGGTCCTCCCCTGAGCCCAGTTCAGTGCCGAAGATATGCTGGATGGCAATGTGCAAAGAGGACAGTAATTCCCTTGCCTCCCTGGGACAATGTATTTCTTTATTCTGTTTTATAATCATAAACCTCAAATTGATCCATCCATCATTTAAATACACATAGAGAACAGAGAGGAGGGGTTTTTAAAGCAAGATGGAAACTAGGTTCTAGTTTGAACTTAACTTGACAACTTGTGGCGTTGAAGAAAAGCAGCTAAGAACAGTTACAGAAGGACTCTGCCACATGCTGGTTCCCAGCTTTCTCCTTTCAGCTTTTTGTTCACATCTAGATTCATTTTTCTCTTCTTCAAATGGAAGAGCCTCTATTTAAAACAAAATAACAAAGGAGAAACGAGAGTTTTTAAGACGTAAGCCATAATAAGAGCAGCTTTTCTAACTTTCAGAAGCAGTTTTAGGTCCACACCAAGGCTCAGATCTCCTGCCTGTAGGATTAACCGTATTTGCATGTGTATGCTTTGTATTCACCCACATGCTGTTGCCTAACCTGTATGTACATGTTATTAATCTGTGAATAAATATTTAATTAGGCTACTTATTGTGTTACTAATCAAGTCAAGTGCTGCTTCCCACCCTCCCTCTTTCAGTGAGTACAAACAAACATTTATCAGTCTATTCTCATTAGCACAACTATAATTTATGAAAAACCTAAACCGCCTGCAGCACTGTTTGCTGTACATTATTAGTTTAGAAGTAGAGAAGCTGCAAACCATGAGGAGTCTGAGACGATCTGCATAAGGAAAGTGCTCCAGTTTTACCAGAGCCAAAACTGAAATCTATCGTACTGAGATAAAAATGAAATCAGGTAACTCATTTTACCAATGTAGGGATGTCTTTGTAAAAAGTTGATAACTCATGAATGTAATATGTAACTCATTAATGTGTTCTATTTAAATTCAAGCCTCTTTTTAGATGTTATTTTATGTGACAAGTCATGAGTTAAAGTTTTAAACTTTAGCTATTTTCCTTCTTGTTTTCCTTGCAATGTTTTTCATGCTTATGGGAACTTGCACAGAAGTTACATGGTAGCACTAAGAATGGAGCAGCATTGCCAGGCTCTGCCTGTAGACAAGAAAAAATATATCTGATTTGAGGTATTTTTTTAAAGATATAAAATGTTTTTAATCCTCTGTTAAGGATCTAATATTCAATACATATAGACAAAGGGAGACCACATTACAATTTAGGATTCAAACTCTTGTAAAATACCTGATTTTTCTCTGTGCATAACTGTTTGCAGCCTTACCAAAACACAATTATTAACCATCCCTGTTCGGTTGTGATTTGGATTTAATAGCCAGGCCCACACTTTCCTCAAGCTCTAATTTACATCACATCCAATTCAGATCTGTGGAAAGAAAATAAAACACCGGTGTGTTCCTTAAAAGAAATATTATCCTCAAGTCTCACTCTCAAGTCAGGGTGCAGGAGGAAAGTGCTGTGTGGGACAACTGTGGGGTACAAATCTGTGGGGTACAAATCTGTGGGGTACAAATCTGGGGGGTCCATAACTCTGTTGCTGGTGGTGAAAGCCCATTCTTGTCCACATCTCAGGGACAATTTCCCTTCTTCTTGCCACGGATCCAAGTGCTGGGGGGTGGAGGCTGGGGGCCGATGTGACCATGCAGAACCTGTTGTGTTTGTGTCTTGCAGCAAGTCGCAGTCCTTGACCAACGCCTTCAGCTTCACAGAGTCCTCCTTCTTCCGGTCGTCCGTGAACGAGGACGAGGCGAAAGCTGAGACCATCCGGAACTTGAGGAAATCCTTTGCTAGTCTGTTTTCTGATTAGCCAGCTTCACGTACACCTGACATAGTCCGACACCGCCGTGAATGTCCCATAGGTTTTGTTCTCCCTGTGCCAGTACCCTTCTCTACTGTGCTCACTGTTGTACCAAGCAATATGTTAAACCTACGGAAACACAAATAAATAGCAGGAGGACTTTGGTGAGTGAGATCCCATCCAGGAACATGTAAAAACATCTGTAAAGAAGGAAGGGTTCCATTGCTCCCACAGAATGTCCAATTCTAAGGTCCTTATCCATTGTAATATTGTGGCCTTACTGTGACTGAAGTATATAATCCTATTTGAGACTCCTTTGTAGAATCGTGTTAATAAAGCATTGAGGAATGGGCTTCTCCTCGCTTTGCCCGTTTCCAATGCGTTGCAATGCATGTGTATTTTGTGTGTAAATGTTTTGTACTGCATAAGTATAGTCTTGACTTGTTCTTGCCTCCCAGATTCAGGAGGCGATTCACACTGACATTCATGTCAAGCCACATAAATGACGTGAGAAATTGAAGCAGTTTCTTCCTCCTTATCCAACCCTTCCATCAGCTGGTTGTAGACTTCTGATGTATTGCTGGGAGTTATCAGTACACTAAATGTCATAAATAGAGTGTATATGTACTACTGTATCTCCACATGTCTATTTAAAGAATTTATTTCCGAACTGTAACCATAACTGGGTTTAGTTGCAAAGAATATGCATGATGTTGCCCTTATTTTTGTGAACACCTTCTTATTAATAAATGTAAAGTCCCATGCCTGATTTAAAAAATGTCTTCTACAAAGCTTGTTTCAACATCAATATATATTGTCTATTTTGACTGATATCAAGAGGGTAACTTTATGATTATAAAATATTTGGACACAAACTACAGCTATAAGAAAATAAACTATCACAATGAATTCCTTTGTTGAATCAGCATTGTAAAGAAAACCCCTATAAATTGTAGGAATCACATTTACATTTTCTACCAAGTTATGTCTTTTAAAAATATTTCTCTGACTTGTGCAAACAGAATTCATCCCAGACTTTGAGGTAGTAGCAGCGGTTTTTAACAAAAGTTATCTGAATCAAACTGAAGCTTGTTAGTAATCTTCAGACCATCCATTTCCAAACGATTTTCATGTCATTCTGAATCTCTTATCATGAATCACGTGCAATCCTTGCCAGGAAACAGTGCTAACAGGAGAAACAAGAAAAAATAACTGTAATATTGACATGGCTGAGGGAGAAAAAGAGCAACACCGTGGTCACTCAAAAACCCGCTGGGATTTGTAGTGGGTTTGTAGAGACACCTCTGTTTGCCTCAGAAATTTTAGGAGATGCGGTAGTTTATGGAGCCTGGGTAAATCACAAGCACCTTTCGATGACACCAATCCTTTCAGCAGCCTTGGGTTCCTGCGGGTGCAGAGCCCGGGAGGTTGGCAGCGACGTGTGGAAAATTTAATGTGCAGAGGTGCCAGAACTGAGCTCACACGGGAGCACCTGATGGCTCTGCTTGTCAGCAGGCTCCGTCAGTGATCTCAGCACACACTTTTCCTGGAAAGTGGGCAGCTCCAGATCCCCCAGGAAGCACAACTGGCCCCTGTGGGACTGACCACAAGGACTGGCCTGGGACCAGAGCTGAACGACCCTGCTCAGAACCAGGCCTTAGGTAAAGACCAGAATGAATTTCTGGGTGAGTTTGCACTGCAGCGATGGAAACGTTGAATCACCGCCCTCTGTGAGGTGGAATCTCAGCCCCTCRTCTCTGGAACAGCCCTTGGAGAAGCTCTTTGACTGACAATTCTCTTTTCTTTCAGGAGGAATGCACTGTGGACAGAGGSCTGTAGCTTAGCTGATGAATTCTGTGGCAAAGCACAATGCTATAACTGTTTTTATTAATTATTAGTTCAGAAATATCAGCTAGACTTTGATTTTTTGTAAGCTTTGTCCCCTTCCTGCCCCCCACTGGATTGAAACACCCTCCACGAGGCTGCAACAACAACCTTSAGCACTTGGAGAGCCTTTCATGTCTGAGAGGCACTTTACTTTTAGATTAGAAAGATTAATCAAAGTTGCTAACGCAAATTAATTACTGCTACAGAGAAAGCATAGTAATTATGCATAGTTTGGCACGGTTCATGATTAGTACATGCCTGGTTTCAGCAATATTTAGTACAATATGAATTACAGGTACTTCATTAGCCCAGGCCCCAGATTTCGACTCGAGGCAAAGTTTCTTGCTCATATAAAATTCCCTCCCACCTCTTCCTGGGAGAAAACGGGTTTCACTACAGCCTTTGTTTTACCATCTGGAAGACAAAAAAGAAAGAAAGGGGAGAAAAAAAAAAAAGCCAGGGAGATGATGCAATCCTAGCTGCCTGGTGCTTCCTCCCACACAGCGTGCAGAACACGCTGCCTGCCCGCAGTGCCAGCGCTCCCCGGCGTGCCAAGGAGTGTCACACACAAGCTGCTGCACGCTCCCCTCCCCGGGCTCTGCCTCTCGGCTAAGGCATCTCTGAGCAATCTGTAACACACCTCCGAAACAGAATCTGGGAAAAAGGAAAGGTTTTATGGAGGTCTGCTCGAGCTTTGATGGTCCGTTTTGCCTCGCTTCTCAGAGGCGCTGTGGTTTGATTTCGGGTGCGAGGCCCGAGCACCTGGTTATCCCATGGGATGCTGCGGAGGGAATTCCAGTGGGAATATGGGTGTCTGTGGTGGCTCATCTCTGTGAGCCCCAGCCTGGGAGCACAAGGGCTGTTCTTCGCTTGCACCTTTCCACGCAGAGGGAGCTCACGGTGCCACAGGTTTCTGTGCACAGCACTGCATCTTTATTCATCTTCCACTCAAAAATCAGGAAAGTATACAAGGCGCAGGAGCTACTAATCAAGTTTAGTCTTGAGATTGAGATGGAGCCGTTTTCTGACCATTAGGCCTGAAGCCAATTCAAAACTCTGAAGAAGATTTTAAGAGATTGTAATTATGGTCGAGGTGACTAATCCAGCTTTGAAACAACCACTGACTCTCCAGTAAAAATTAGTCAAAATAGCACTAAGGTACTTTGTAAACATTGTGTGTGCCTTGCATACTTCCTACCTCACAAAAACAAAGCCCCTTCTCCGAGCCAGTGCTGGCTCAATGAACGGATCACGTACAGGGAAGCTCCTATTTACGGAATTGGGAAAGGCCCTGCAGTTGTCTGGGCGCTGACAGGGCTCTTGCCGCTCTTTGGCTGAATGCTGCAAATAAATTTCCTGTTGTCCATCAACAGCAGGGATGCAGGGGGCTGCATGTGCCAGTAACCAGGATCCCCAGGGCTSAGATGGGATCTGTGGGCCTGGGCAGGATGGACAGGGCATCCAAAACACCACAACTTGCCAATGGTTGGGACCGAGTTTCCCTTTCTGTCTGGGCACTCAGCTGTCTCATCCTTTGTGATACAGAATCCTAGAACATCTTGAGCAGGAAGGGACCCACGGGGATCATCCAGTCAAACCCCTGGCCCTGCACAGACACCCCAATAATCCCACCCTGGGCATCCCTGGCAGCGCTGYCCAAACRCTCCTGGAGCTCTGGCAGCCTCGGGGCCGTGCCCATTCCCTGGGGAGCCTGGGCAGTGCCCAGCACSCTCTGGGCGAAGAACCTTTCCTGATCTCCAACCCAAACCTCCCCTGACACAGCTCCAGCCATTCCCTCAGGACCTGCTCACTATTCCAGCATGGAATAAGAAGCAACTTCACTGTGCTCTGCCTTTCTGCTTCCCTGGCAAAGCAAAGCTGTTCAGCAAGACAGGGCTGCAAGCAAAGAGCCACTTGCAAATGTTGATCCCTAGCAGAGTTTATTTTTCCATACCAAAAGTAGCTAGAAGTGATTTTGGACTCAGAGCAATTTCAGAGACATCACCTAAACTGTCACATGTGTCACCACAAATGAGTTTCAGTTCTGAATGACAATACCCGTCTCCAGGGTGGAAATGCTTTATCTTAGACATGCACCTCTAAACAAGCAAAAACTTTTAAGATGCTTTTTAAAATCTCATCTCAAAAGATTCAAAATAGGTGCCTAAAATTAGCAATTTGTTTTCCAAATGAATATTCAGTTATGCAAATAAGCAGCCAAATTTGCAAAATCCCATCATTTTCTCTAATTCCTCCTCTTTTTCGAGGAGGAACATTCCACCTCAAGATGATACTTTACATCAAGTTCCATGAAGCATTGATTTACTCCTCTGTAAATTATTGCAGCTCAAAAATTAACTCAAGATTAAGAAAGATAATAAAATTAAACCTTTTTTTTTAAGAAGAGAAAGAATTCAAATAATATTTAAGGTATCAAGTCACTTCTCTAGATTTAAAATAAGCCAAGAAGAACAACAGAAACAACATCCCCCCCTGTCTCACATTAAGATAGCCCAGGAGAGACAAGTTTGGGGTTTTTTTAACCACAAATTACGACACAAAAAATTAGAAAGAGGATCAATTTAAACAAAACGAAATAAAATGAACAGAATTTGTGGGTTTTACTGGGCTTGAAGTTTTGACTTCTTTTAGCAGTGGCATTGCTCAGCACTTCCAAGGGTGRATGTGGGGTTTAAAGACTGATCCACATCACATTACCTGGCACCTGAGTTTCCCAGGACAGGCTGTGTATGATGGAGGAGAAGGTCCCTGGCTTTAGGGCTCAGCCTTTGTCCTATAAAAGGGATGGGAACAGGGTAAAAGAAACCTCCCAATGAACCAAATTCTCCTTCAAGGCTTTATAAGCTCTGAGGAATAACCATTATTTTACCAAAAGGCAAGATTTTGGGTTGTTATTACTGCCCTGCACTGACCTGTACTTCCCAACACCCCAAAGACAGCCACAGTAAATAGTAAAAAAATGAAGCTGCTCATGTTCTTCTCTTGCTTTTTTTCACTAGGAATGAATCTTTGATAAAAAATCATGCAGATTTATAAAGCACCTCCACTGGCAATACAAAAGAACTGTTGTCTCTCCAGATGAGAAAGAAAAGAAACAAGTGGTGCGTGTGGGCTGCTATTTAACCGTATTTTATTTTGGGAGCTACCTCTCAGAAGTCTGTTACAAGTGTTTGAGTGACAGGCACTTTTCAGAGGTAAGGACTTAAAATTACCCAGCTGGATCTGCTCCATCACTCACAGAATGTCTGCAGTGCTGAAGAAGCCCTGGGTAGTGCTGAAATTAAAATTATCAAGAGCTGAGCTTCATTAGTGTGCCTTGTGCCCTTCCGAGGCTGCAGCAAAGCCTAAAGAGGGGGTTTCATTTTCCTGACACTCACAACAGTCAAGGTGATCCCCCAAAGAATTCATGTGGGTTAGCAGCTCTGCTTTAAGGAAAAGCAAGATGCTGATGGTTTTTTGCCCCTGCCCCTCAGGGATTTCACATAAATTCTGCTGTTGAAGTCTCCTTTTGTGGGGACTGGAGATATTGGGCAAAACTTTTTCAGGTAATCGAAGTGTGAGAGAAGGAGACATTTGTTTAATTCACACCTGCTGTAATAAAATGTGAGCATCTCGCAGCCTCTCTCCTAAAATGCCTCCTCCCCTGAAATCAGGAGTAGTTTTAACACACAAAGAAAGCAGAGGGGGCAAAGCATCCTCACTCTGAGAGCAGCAGCCGCGAGCCAACACCTCTGCCGGGGCCGCTGCAGATCTGCTGTACAGATCTCTGCAACTGGGGGTTATGTAAATCCTGCAGATGGGCCCTGGAAGCAGGAGATTTCCATCCTGACTCTGTGTATCATCACTGAATACTTCAGACTTTGAGCTGCTTCAAGCCCAGCTCCTGCAGCCTCTCTTTTTTTCCCTGTTTTCCTCCCTTTGCACCCCGCGCGCCACGAGCACAGGGAATCTTGAGGCAGGTTTTCCCCACACACAATTATTTTTTACCCTCGGTCACAAACTCCAGCAGCCTCGTGCAGGAAGAAACAGGATGTGCCACAAAAACGCTGCCACTGGAATTCAGTGTGCAAACAAATGGTGCTGCCAGGGTGACACATCAGCTCCCAGTCCACGGGAGATTTGCCTCACACAATAGACCCACCAAACAGCTCCGAGGGCCAGATTTTTAGCTCAAGAGAAAGGAAATGTTCCTTTCCTCCCCTCTCCTCGTGGGGAAATGGAAATTAGTCACTCCCTACCCACCAGCTGAACCAGGGCTAATTGCTGCCTAGAAATGACGGTAATTTGGAGCTGTGCTGAGCTGCCGCCGCTGTGTTTGTCCTGGTGACAACTCCAACAAATTAGCTGGCAGTGAGGGCTGGAGGCTTCACCTCACAGCTCCTGGGGAACTGACTGAGGGGTGTTTCCACACGGAATGGATTCCACCTCTGTTATTGTTGCCACACAACCCCAGCCGCACACTCATCTTCTAACGCCCCCGAAAGTGGGAGTTGCTGTCTGCATCCAGCGTGGAAAGGGCTTTGCTCATCACCTGCCGGAGCTGTAACAAATTTGGGTGTACGGAGGAGACCTGTAATTTAAAGGCCTCTGCCCCACCTGCTGTGGGAATGTCTCTGAACTAGGATCAAGGAAGCATTCTTTTTCTTATTTAGATGTTTTTTTGTCTGTTTGCAAGTCATGACTTAATCTGTTAAAAAAGCTGAAATGGTTGTCTCAAAAGCRCAATGTCTCAATCTCTTCTGCCCTTACGCCGAGGTGCACTTCCAGGTGAGCACCACGCTACAATAAATATTCCTTTCCTCAGCTTTGTGCTAGGGTACATTTCTGAAGACATTAGCATTTTTCACACCTTTTTTACTAGAAAGGGAAAGCGTGTGCGTTGACTCTGGGCCACGGGGAGCTGATGTAATTTCATGGCAAGAAGACTCCTGCTGCCCTTAAGAATGTCAGTACAAGTTCTGAACTGACTTACCCTCCTCTGGAATAATTATGCATTCCACTCTGGCACATTTTATCATGCAGTTCTCCCGCTTTGTAGATTACATGTCTTGAGGAGGTACAAAAGGGAAGAGCAAAGACTGGTTTATTTCTATACATGCATCTCACCAAATTATATACACACACACCCCTCAAATGGGACTTTTAAATGTAAAATTATGTGAGAATTTACAGACTTATTTAATATGCACATTAAATACAGGCATCCTTTCATGCATCAAGGAGGTGCAAGCATCTCTTGGGAGGAACACAGCGAGCGAGGGGAAAATAAATTGTTAAATTACAATGGAACAAGCTGAAACTTGCTCAGCTTAAACAGCCCACCCTCAAACTGCAAAAAGCCAAATTTTGCCCTCAGCAACTTCTGAAAAGCAAAGTGCCTTCAGTGGATTTCTGTGAATTTAACTGTCTAGCGTCTCCAGCCACATCAGAATGCGTCTCCCTGATCTGGGAGATAGCAGAGCTCAGCCTAGGAAGTCTTTGGAGAAGAGACCACTTGGCAATCCCACAGAGCATTAAATGTTAGCACAGGATGCAGCTGGGCTGGGAGCTTGGATGGATGGGAGGGGTGYTCACAACACAGAGCTTCAGTAAATGTCCCTACCAAGGAGGTTTTAGGATGCATTTCGCAGCCTACCCCTCTCTGACTACAGCGAAAGCCTAAAATTGGGTTCAAAAAAATACCAAACAAAAAAAAAACCTCAAAACCAAACAAAGCAAAAAAAAATCAACCTCCCCAAAAAAGCTTCCCCCARCCAAAAAAAGCCTTAACCAAAACAGACAAACAAACAARCAAACAAACAAACAAAAAACGAAAATGAAAAGAAAACCCAAAAAACTGGAGGCTTAATTGGCCTCAGTTCTCTTTACAAACAGCAGATAACAAAAGCTGACTGAATGAAAGATGAATTCAATCTGAGTTTGGTTCTGACAAATGGGAATAACATATGATTGTGTCCAAGGACTAGAGAGCAGGTCAGGTTTTAGGCTGAAGACACAAAAATGGGTGCTGGTAGAGCCAGCAGCAGCACCCTGGGAATGGTTAAAGTCACTTGGGCTCTTGTTCCTCAGGCCAAAGCCAGGAAGGGGATTTTTGCTCTTCTTTCAGAGGTGTTTTGCTGCATCCTCTTGAGGTGGAGATATTTCAAATCAACATTTCTTTCTGACCTTCAGCACATCATGCAAAAAACTTGGCAGCAAGGGCACCGAACTCTGTCCAGTGACACATAAAGGACTTACGTGTTTCATTTTTAACTCTCCTGGAACATGAATTGCACTCTTTAAAAGTTCTACCCTGTTCTACAAAACACAAAGCTTTTTTTTCCTCAAAAAAAATTCCTATAGACTGGTGAGTGATACTGATTGCAAAATCCCTGTGTGCCCCTGTGGGATGAGGGTGGGACATGGGTGATGTGTGTGGAAAATCTGCACCTAAAAACCTTACAAAAGACACACAAATGTCTTCAGTTCTCATCTAATTCTGAGGTTCAGATAAAGCAACAAGTCCATGGTAGGAGAGGGGGTAACTGGGGCTCCTGTACCTGTATTTGTATCTGAATTTCCCTGTTTCAAACTTGCAGATTTAAAACCAAAAGTCGGATTTTTTATGAGTGGCTCAGATTTATGGTGGGGGCAGCACACAGATTATATTCACAAAATACAGCTCCTCCTTATTTTTAAGCTTATTCTCCCAATTAACACGCTAAAGACCTCATTAATGCACATTAAAAAAAGGCCAACAATTTCCATTAAGCTGAAAAATAGAGTGTTAAGCTGCTACACAGTGATGGGTTTGTGCTCCCTCACTCAAATGGCTAACTGAGAATGCGTGGCAAGTTCAAGCTTGAAATGAATTTTTTTTTTTTTTAAGCCACCAGTACATAACACTAAACACGATTTAATAATGGAAAGACTGGCACAACCTTAAAGGAATAGCATCGAGCAGGCAAGGTATGCTTGTGACTTTTTATAAAACAGTTAAATCGAGTCGGAAGCATAATCCAGATTCTTTACATAATTATGGCAGAAGGGTGTGGAAGAAGGAATATCAATTATTTTTTAAACTGGAGAGCTTCTAAAGTAAAACAAGCAATATATTGATCTCCCATTTCCCTCAGCTCTCTTGAAAATGTAATTTTTCACTTACATTAATGTTATAGCCAACTAAAAAGCCAGCTTAACATTTTGCTAGCACTGAGGGTTTTTGGTTTGTTTTTTTTTGATGCAGAAATTAGAACAATTTTTATCACAATTCTTACCAGGTCAAGCTTAACATTCTTAGGACAGTTTCTTCTCTCCTTGATCAAGCTGATCACAAAGTAAATGAAGCAGCATTGCTGGTCCTCATTCCACTGGCAACAAAACATCATGAACTCAGTCACACACGGAAACGACTTAATTAAAGTGATAGAATCTGATGTTGCGGACAAAATTAGAGAAGTGACTGAAAATTGAGCATTTGTTGTTTTACACTCACTTAAAGCTCAAATAATTTCTGCTACAACTAAAAACCAGATCGTTTTGTGCTGTTTGCAGTGTCAAGAGCTACACACACATCCAAATACTGGAATAGTTTTCCATACTTGGAAGTGCTTCTGCTCTGGATTTCTATGCATAGATCCATGGCAAAATACCGATATTTCCTCAGGTACCTTCAGCCTTTCACGTTTTTAAACCTTTATTCTTCGCGACTGGGATTAGGGAAGCAAGAAGTGCTTGGTGCACGCTGGGTTAGGTCTGGGGAATGGAGAGCCCTTCACGGAGCTATTGAAACAAGAGGTGTGGCTGTGATTACCCGGAGATCTTCCGGTGATAAGGGCACGATTGCATCAGCTCCTGGCTCCAGCGCCGGGGTGACTCAGCAATCCAGAGGAATTTGTTTCCATCTGCTTTCCGCTCGGGAGATAGAAAACCTTCACCGGCGATTTCTCCCGAAACGCCCCGGAACGGGGAGCCTGGGGATGTTTCGGCTCTCAGGAGCAGCTCTCCAGCCCTTATTCCCCTCCAAGCCCCTGCTGCCATCCCAGTCCAGGCGTTCGCTGTGCAGCAGCAGCAGCAGCAGCAGCAGGAAATTGGTGTGCAGGGCTCAGCAGCTGCTCCCCGGTGAGCTACGGGCTCACCGCTGCAAGTCGGAGCAGCGCAGCACAGGAAACTCCAGTTTGGAACCAAAATGGAATTGGGAGAGCAAACATTCCTGGTAATTCTGGTGATTCACTAGTCCATTTTCTTTTTTTTCTTTTTTTTTTTTTTCCCGTGATTTTGGCGTTCTCAAACCAGAATTTCGTCCATTCTGTAGAAGTCCAAGGACAAAAGTAGAACACCATTAATCAGGTGTCTGTGTTTTGGGTACTACACCTAAGCACCATGATTAACAAAATTAACTATGTAAAATAGTTAATTAAAACACTAAAATATCCCCTTTTTATCATCCTCTCCTATTGCCATTAGAGATGGAATACTAAATTACATTGACCATTGGGTGGGCCCAGCAGGACAGGTCTGGAGGGTTTTCTCTTCTTCCCTCTAAGTAATGAGTTTTCACCCACCACTCTAAGCCAGCCCAAGTTAAAGTTACTGCGGCTGGGCTGCCAAAATTTCTTCTAAAATGCGATTTTAGTTGTGGAAGGAATGGGAATTGAATGCTGCTGTTCCTTTCCTCACAAGAAAGACTTGTGAAAAGGGAGTGTTTGTGGGTGTTTGGGTTTGGTCTTCACAGAATTGGTCAGTTCGCGTTAGAAATAGTAGATTCAGGAAAATTTATACCTGTTCCTGGCCTGCCACGGAGCACAGGAGTTAAGACCAAACTTCAGGCAGCTCATACCTGAACCTGGCCTGTACCCACATTTCTGCCTCACCTCTGAGCATCAGCTCAGGCTGGCAGCTCAGCTCTCAAACTCACAGCCCCTCTGATTAAAACTGAGCCTTACTTTCCGCTCTGTCCCTGCTTTCTAATATTTCAATCACTTCCGTGAGCACTGAYGGGAAGCAATAACAGTCTGTGCACACTTCAACGAGATATCACAAGACTTGAATTTCGTCATCTGACTGTGACACAGCAGACATTTCCTTTGGGCTGTGTCATGTTTAAACAGTGGCCTCCAAGAAGTGGAAAAATCGAAAAGTTACATTTCCAGTTAGCCTCGTTCCTAAAGCAGGACTCTGAAAAATCCTGAACGATTACAAACACGTGGGAATAAAATTGACAGGGACAAGAAAAAAGCCATTCATTTAAACCAATCAATCATGGTTCATACACAGTGCCCCAGAAGGTCTGCTCCTTCTCCTGACACAGGAATTGCATTTTCTAGGTTGTATTCATGACATTTAGGAGGGACTTTAAACCGTTTTTGAACTCTGCCCATTTCCTTTGCATCGAGATCTGTGAGTCTGGAAGAGGTGATGAAATGACGATGAAGTCAAGAGCAACTTTTGTGCTCAGTTTGCACAACACAGCTCAAAAATACAATCCATCATCTAATCTAGAAAATATCTCCATGCCAGCTGTGGTTTTCAGCACCATGCCCTTTTGAATCAGCCTCCAAAGTGATTTAACAGCACAACTGATCAAAACCTCAGTTTTCACTGAGCTTCTGACACACACACTCGCAAAAGGCCAAGTGATTTCCTGCTCGTGTAGCTGATCTCGCTGCAACAGCGCTGAAAGTGGTTTTGCAACAATTAAACTAATTTATGTCAGTTTTGGAGGAGTTGGTCACTTTCTTGGAGTGGAGCAGGCTTTGAGGAGGCTGGTTTACTCTGTGAGATATTGGCCCCCAATCTGTTGCTAAGGCAAACATTTTCTATTCATAAAACCCAAACCAAAAGGAGCACAATGCGTTCATGAGCCAATTGCATTTTAATATCAGTGAAGGCTAAAAATCCTGTATGTGCTGTAAGGAGGGTTGGAGCCACAAAAGGCCATAATGTTGCCAAATGGATTGCTGTCCAGMACAGGGATCATTTCCATTTTAAACAAGTGCAAGTGTGGGTTTCTCTGTGCATTAATATTTCCCAAGGTATATTCACAATGCAGGGAACACCCATTTCCCAAAGGCAAACACTGTGTCCCGTAATTTTCAAGATCCAGTGAGAATTTCAGGACCAAAGAGGACCCAAAAGRCAGAAGCCTCCTTTCTGATCAGCTCTCTTCTCTAATTGTTTTGCCAAAACCTCCTGAAAAGCAGGTGATGCCAGCTCCAAGCAGCTCTGCTGCTGTGCAGGAAAAGTGGCACTGAAAAGTGAGCAGCAAACCAGAACTCTCCTGTATTTGTTCTGTTGTGAAAGACACAAACCTCGGGGACCAAATGTCGGTCAGCAGAGACCGAGAGGCGCTGGGACCCTTCCAAGACAAGCCCTGGAGTGCAGCAGATGAGCCCTGAGGGGGTGTGGGGACACTTGCACTGGGTCCCTCTGTGGCATCCTCCAGCCAAGAGAGCAGCACGGGGCCCCAGGTCTGAGCAAGTCCCTCTTGCTCCTGGAGAGGGAGAGGATTTTCCTAAAATAGGTTAAAAAATGAATAAAAATCAGTATGAGGTGCTGTCTGAGTGATTAAATATTTTTCAGCCTTATGCATGTGTGTTCACCAGTTCTGTGCATCTCACTCCAAAACTTACTTTTGATTACCAAGAGAAAGGACAGCTCCCATCTTGCCTCCCAGGGCACACAATATTTGTAGTTAATTCATCTGTCACTGCACTCCGTGACCTGTGTTATTTCTTACTCCAGCACATCAGCTTTTCTAACAGTGTACAGCAAATGTGTGCCAAAACCTCCCTTCAGCAGAAAAGGCCCAAAGCAGATTTGGCCAGGATGGATTTTCCAAGCCTACTGCCATCTTCTCACTGGAGATACTCTGGAACTCTCCTTTGGCTGCTGGCTTCCTCATRCTCATATARTTAYCATGGACTTGGAAAGGAAAACTCACAGTGAAAATTTCTGTGAAAACACCGAATCACAATATTACAAAAAAAGCAAAGAAAAGGGAAATTAGCAGGGTATTTTAATTAACTTTTCTGCTGCCTTATCCCTCCYGCAATGCACAGAGATCCTGGAAGCGGTGCTGCTTGTGTAGAACCGATGATTTGTCACTCCCCAGCTGTTGCAGCCGCCCCGCTGCTGGCCGGGCTGTTGGGAACGCATCCTTCACGTGTTACAGGTTCCTCGCTCTCGCATTAATCACCGAGCTCCCAGGCACCGCACCAGCCCAACAACTGCCGCCACACCCAGCCCCGCCAGCGTCAGGCAAACATCTGTTACAATCGGAGTGATGCAAGCACCGCGGAGATCGATTTTATTGATTTTGAGATGGCCACTCGCTAATTCATTTGTAACTATTTGTAAGAGTTTTCCACCCAGGTTTTGGATTTCMACTGTTAGAGCAACCGGTTATTACTATGCCAAAGTGTAAAATATTACAGAAAAATGAAATAGGTGCTTTTTAGAAGATCAACACTGCGGATACATGGAACAAATCTCTACAAGGCAGCTTTCAGTTCTCCTTTAGTTTTAAAACACAGCTTCCTCTGAGTGAATACCGCGGCAGCCGCTGCTGTTCCATTGATTTCCTAAGCTCGGTTTCAACGCTGAGAAGTGAGGCCGCTCATCAGTTTGGGAGGGGGGGTTTGTCCGCGGTTCCCGGTGGCTCCGGAGGGACGCGCGCGGCTCCGGCTCCCGGGTGCGCTCCCGGCCGTGCCCAGCAGGCGGCGATGGCGCCCGCCCCGCGCGGCGCTGCCACCGCCGAGTCCCCGAACCGCATCCCCAATTGCATCCCGCATCCCGAATCCCGCATCCCGAACCGCATCCCGAATCCCGC
>RAHM01000182.1:1303392-1405878 GCA_003713295.1 Parotia lawesii
CCCCGCATCCCACCCCGCATTCCGCCCCTCCCCGCATCCCAGCCCACATCCAGCCCCCCATCCCGCCCTCACATCCCTCCAATCCCGCTGCCCAGAGCCACGGGGACATCTCGGGTTATCCCAAAGCCACGCAGCAACAAACTCGTGTTGGTGCTTGTTCCAAACTCACTTAATGTTAAGAGCCCCAGTGCTATTAAAACTGAAAGAATGATCAAATTCAAACACAATTAATCATTTCCTCATTTTTCCTCTTTTGTTAGACTCAGATTGGGCAGCCTTAGCTTGGAAACTTCCGTGAGCACACAATAAGAAATCATATGAAAAGGGTTTGTAAAAAGAGGAAATAATAAGTAACAGAGAGAGAGCGGGCTACAAATAACTGAGTGACCTACAAAAATATTGCCAAATCATGCACCGTGTCTTACCTCTGATAACAAATTCCTTTGAAAGTGATTGCATTATTTTAAAAGCCTCCTGTAAAGGGAAAACCTTAGGTAGAACTCTAAATTAAAAAATATATATATATAGCCATCCAATTCAAAATTCCATGTTCAGTTCTTTGGCTGAGTACAGGCACACACCACATTGCACTTTCTTTACTGCAGCTGCAGGAAGGAGATTTTTGGGGCTGTTYCTCCGGCCCTGACCCAAGTGCACCTCAGTGCCAACTCCCCCTGTTCACAACAGGGAGATGGAAGGGAAACGAGGGAACAGAAAAAGAGAAACAGGGATTGGGGTTTTTTCCACCCATGGGCTCGGAAGCAGATCTTGGAAAGTTACAACTGCAGTTAAACACAGAACTTTGGAGCRTCCCAGCTGAAAGAAACAAACCCCATTTTTATCACTTTTCCCCGTGCAGTTTTGTGCATCTGGAATCCCTGCTTTAGAAGGATAAACACCTTCAGCACCGAGCCTTGTRTTAAGGGAATAACTCCCCCTTGGGATGCAAGGCAGCCCAGCCCACATATGGCAGAGCAGGGCTGGGATTATCCCATACACACACAGAGACACTCCTGCCAACGCTGACACGTCGTGCTGATTTATTTGCTGTGTGCTCTCGAATGCCACTGCAGCACTGCTCATCGGGGACTGGATTAAACAGGGACTACCTCAGTAATGCACATTTTGTGTTTTAATTGGAGAGCCAGATTTGGGAACTTTTGGGCATATTGAGTTTGCATGTCATCATGTGTTTTCCTTTCCTAAAACAGARCTCTAGCTGCATACACATTGCAATAAAATATTTTTATCTTCCAAGTGTCTTAAAAAGAGCCTAATCCAGCCAATCCCATCACTAATGTAGAAAGTGTGAGGAGAAAATCGGTTTGCTCTGTCCTGAAGAGCTCAAATGCCTGTCTTCTGTATTTCAGTACACACTGGGGCGTCAGAAAACTCACATGGAACTTGCAGCTCAAAACAGCAACCGTGTTCAAAGGCACCAGTGCTTATAGAAATATCCATTTCTAATATTTTCCCCCAAAAGTTCACATAAAAAAATTAAGATGTAAATAGYTGATTTCGAACTCTGGCATTCCTTGCCCTCCTCCCCCAAACAGGAGTTGAGGCGATCAGCAGGAGCTGAAAGGCAGTTTGATCTTTGTTACATTGGGACTATGGAATCCAAGCTGCTCTTTTACAAGGCATTGTAATTGTTTGTACTTGCAAAACTGGATTAAGAAATCACTGCTATTCTTAAAACACATTTATCACATACGTACAAAAGTCAGCATATTTCTACTCCGAGCACAGCCCCAGCCAACCAGAGAGAGTTCCCGAGTTCCGCCCACGCTCGTTCTCTCATCCTCCCCTTCCCCAGAGCAATCCTGCATCTGGCCAGTCCTGCAYGGAAAAGTCCCCCCCGTGCCCCAGCAGGGCTCACCTGCCCCAGGCTGACCCCCTGCCCCTCACCTGGGCTCTGCTGGTGCTGCCACCCCCCCCAGCTCCCCCGGTGTGGTGGCTGGAACACCGAAATTGGGAGTTCTGCAGAAAGAAGGTGAGATTGTGGAAGGATTCCGAGGTGTGGAAGGCACAAGCCCTCTGCTATTCCAAAGGCACTGGGAATTTCAAGCAGTCCTGCACAGGGTAACTGAGACAAGGAAAAAAATTAGGTTTTATGGGGGGTGTCACTGGACCTCCAGAATTTTTAAGTTTGGGGCTTTACTGAACTTGTCAAAGTTTCACGGAAGATGTTTTCCTGTTATTTACATCCATTTGTTCTTCGGCTGAAGCTTAATTTAAAAAATATGTCTTTTGAGCTGAGAGCAAGTCTGACTAATTCTGTTGTACACGCTGCTGAAGATGAACAAAACTAACACTATACTTGAAAAAAAAAAAAACCAGAAAAGGCCTCATGCCTGCACAGCAGCCACACTCAGGCTACTGCCGAGCTGTGAGAGCACAGCTCTCGTTTTGTTAACTCAAAACCAACTCCAAATCAACACCCATCCTGCTAAAATCTGTACCAGATACAGAGAAACCCTAATGACAGAATCCAGATGCTGAAGTTCCTCTATTCATCTGTTTTCTCTTTCTATTTCTTTCTCATGTGTTTGGCTCCTCTGTTTCCCTTTCCCAGTGAAGTATCCTTGTTTAGATTTTATCCTTCCAGCCCTTTCCTGGTACACTCTCCCTTACAGTGCAAACCAAGTCCTTTGGCACCTTTATCTCTGTCCTGTTGCTTCTCAGAGCAGTCCTGGGTGGGCTCCAGGCCCAGCCCCAGTGGCAGCTGTGCCRTTCTTTCCCCATTCTCCAGGGAAGAGGAGGAAAAAGTACCATGGGTATCATCCTTGCTTCTCACCTCAACCCTTGTGTCCTTCTCCCAGACAAGACAAGGATTCTTGGGAACCAGATCAGAGCAGCAGTCCTGTACATTCTGGTTGATTTTCTGTTTCACACTTCCAGAAACATCTCATGGGTATTCATGGTCTATTCCTCACATCAGAATTTCTGTTAGTGATATTTAATAAGCAGTTGTGATACTCTGCCTGTCAGCAGGATGTCCTCATGTTTTCCGTAGGCACTCTCTATTTTAAATGGTATTTCTTGCTACCTGGGGTCTAGGGCAGGCTGAGAATTGAGATGTCCATAGCTTCCTTTCTCCTTAAATGTTTGCATTCCATCCTTCTTCCCTCTCTTTATATAATCTCCTTGAACAAGAAAAGTCATTCTAGACTGCCCTTGTCCAAGAAAAAGGCATTTTCTCAAATGAAACTTCATGGGAGCCAAAAAGCGTTGTTGTGCCCCTCTTGCTGGCCAGGGCTGCTGTGCAGCCTTACCTACATCCCACCACTGCCAGAGAAGGAAGTGGATTTTTTTTCCCCTCTTGGCAACTCCTGGGGAGGTTCACTATTGTGTTCTGGGAGTCCTCGTTCTCAAAGGCTATTGTGAAAACTGTAGTAAACAGAACTTTCAGCATCAGGATGCGAGGAACAGGATCCAAGGCTGGAAGCATTTGCCAAGAGTGGATGTGACCGCTGCCCCATTCAGCGCTGGATGGTACAGCAGCTCACCCCAGCTGCTGGATATAGCACATTCTCTAACGAGGGGGACAAAGGTGGCAATTACTGACGAGCCAGGACGGCACAAAACAGCATCAGGATGTACAAAAAATTTCCTTCCCATCAGGCAAGGAAAGAATGGATCTCAATTCCAGACAGTGGGCTGCAGGCTCCATTTGTGTCAGCAAATTTCCATGAACTGTTGTGGAGCCCCATGATTACGGCAACGGAGCTGACGACAGCCGAGAATTTGGCCCTCAGATTGAAGCTGAAATGGCTCAGAGAGTTCCAATTAGTTTCTCTGCTGTTTGGCAGAGTGTGTGGTGTCAGGCAGGCCAAATGGTTCACATTTATAGAAAACTAGATAAGAAGCAGAAGGTGGTGAATCTGAATGTTTAGGAAGATAAGATTAAATACAGAGTTTCACGGAATTAAATTCTAATGCAGAAGTAGTATTGAAGAGGGAATAAAATACTGTRGAACAGCTGTGGAGTTAAGTGTTCTATGCTAAATTTTCTATGGAGACAGTGATGTTCTTTCTTGTAGATTCTGGAAGGAATGAAGGAAATGTGCAGGGCAAAGAAACACCAGGTGATAAATTTAATGTTTAGAGAAAGATTACACGGATTTTACTAGTCATGAAATTATTCAGCATAGAGGGAAGAATGTATCAAATCAACTCCAGATGAAGGCAAATAATTGCTTGGTACCACCAATCTTCAACATTCAGGCACATGAAGATAGATATTGGGGACGTTAAAGACAGAAAAGGTTTGATCTGATTTGATCCCGATCATTTGACTTTTACTTTCTCTGGGTCAGCCCAAGTCCCTGGTGTCTACAGGTCACAACAAAGCTGTAAAGTGCTTTTAAATTCTTCCAGCCCAGCTTCCCTATTCATCACTCTCAGGTGGTACCAACAGTCCTCCAGTGGCCTTTGCAATGCAGAAGCCCATTGAAATTGCTAATTCAGGAAACATCCCCTGTTTTTGCTGACACTTCGTCACTTCTCGTATCACTGTTAATTGGATTCTTCGGCGGTGTTGGAACCAAACCTAAAGAAGCTGCCTGCCAYGTCTGCAAGGCCATTCTGGCACACACAGCCAAAACAGAGCCCTGCATCAACCAAAACCTTCCTGATCATGCAAAGGTTCTGTGCAGAAAGACGCCAGGGCCTTCTCTCACTTTTAACACTTCATCRGGAGCCACCAACAAAGCAGCCAAGCAGAAATAATTGGCTCAGTTCTCCAGGAGAACAGATAACAGCGCTCCTCCRTGTGCAGGGAACCGGAGGAGAGCCAGGGGAAAGATGCCCAGAAGGAGGACAGGCTGAGGGTCATTTTCAGGCACAAATTAACCCTCGGGCAAAGGGTGTACCGAGCATCTTTTAGAACTTAATGCCTTTATGGAAGCTGCTTCTCTCACCTCAGGAGTTTGTCACTTTCCAGCACCTTCCTCGCCCTCAGGAAGGAATACCCATTTTCTTGGAAGTCCAAGAAAGAGCTGTCTCTCACTGCTCCCATTTTTGAAGGCATTTTTTTCTGTACAAAAGGAGTGGTTTGGGTTTTAGCAGGAATGGATATTTCTGTCTGCCCACCAGATTTCATCCAGGCAACTTTAGTTGCAYAGGAGTCTGAAAGAGCTTTTCAGATGTGGGAACCAAAGTTGCAGAAAACAACATTTTAATTTGTTATTTTCAGTTCAGGAATGTCTGTTTTCCTTGATGGGCTGCAGACCACTCACCAAAACAGAGAGCTGGGGCAAAGAACCCCCTCAGAGCCTGCCCATAGTTGTGAGAAAAGGAGCAAGAGCCTGAATTCCGCTCATCTTGTTGTCAGACTTGAGTTGAAGCCTTGATTCCTGCAGCCACTGACACACAAAAAGCCACAGGAATATCAGTTGTTCCATGATAGTGACAGTAAACTAATACTACAAAGGTATTTTTGAAATTGACAGAAAATACACAAGAAGTTTGCTGACAGAAAACTTTTGCAGCGTTCCAAGTGCAGCTCTATCCTTCAGCTCTGTCCTTTAAGGAAGTCCCTAAACAAATCACCTCGCTGATTTAAGGAATTAAAGCAACAACAAAAATCAATAATTCATGGAAATGTCTTTATTCACTGATATTCCAGCAATAACTAAAGCCACTTGCTAAAAGGAATTGCCCAAATTCCGCTTTGAGCAGGGAGCATTCTGGAAACTTTCACTATGGCCATGCTTTAAAAATTACCCACAGCCTAATTAACATCTGCTTTAGGAGCTGAAGTCATTACAGGGCCATTTATCTACTCTAGGGATCTTGTACACAGCTGAGGGGATTTTTAATGTTTAACATTTCTGCCCATAAAGCTCCAAGGAGAGCCATTCACCTGAGGGAGCACRTACTGGGTAATCCAGCTCTGTGTTTCTCCTCAGCACGGCTCACTAATGCCAGCTTTTCTGATCACAGGAGAGGCAACATCACCCGTGAAAGAAGTGTTGTTCTTTTTAGAAAGCTCAAAGAAGACTTAAAAATTTTGGCACCAGAAGATAAACAACAACAACAACAAATTTTTTAAAAGTATTAAAAAACAAACTGGACATCCTGTAACAGAGAAAACTCTTTTGCAAAAGGCCTGATGTGAACGGTCCTAGATGCAGTCGGTTTATTGGGAAATAAACCTAGAAATGTGTCTTGGAAAGGTCCTCTGCAAAACACAGCTTTCCTCACCTGCAGCCTGGCTTTTCTGAAACACGGCTGGTCAGAAGGCCATAACCAAACTGCAGCTAGCCTTCTGCTATCCTCATTTTTTAGGGGAATTATTCCTCTGATTCGTTTCCCTCTGTTAGATCGGCCAGCTGCTCAGCAGGAGAAATGGAATTTTGGGGCACGTGTGCCACAGGATGCGCCATTCAGGCAGGGAATGAGTTCCAGACCTCAGGAAGGTTGATCTCCCTCAGCTCAGGCGAACTGCAGCACACACGTGGGTGTCTCTAGGGCTCAGAAAGTCCCGGCTTTACTCAGGGTGGTCTCAAACTKAAGAGGAGATCTATGTTCAATTACAAGTAGAATGCAGAAGTCAACCCTTCCTCAATTAATTTTGGCTTTGCTAAATGCTCTTATTATGTGAATCAATCTAAAGACTTCAGAAAGMCTTTTTGATCATCGTTCTGGCTGGTTTTTTAGTTTTGGTTGGCTGTTTGGGATTTGTGTTGTCGTTATTGTTGTGCCCTACATAATAAGCACAAATTTCTAGATTAGGGAAGTATTTCTTCCAATGGGTTTGTGTGGGTCTGTAATCCCTTTTCTAGCAGCATTTCTGCCAGCAGGATAGGCCCACTCGAGCTCTTGGCGTGGCCTTTCCGAGAGAAACAAAGAGTAAAAAGAGGATTTTTTAAATGCTGAGGGCATGGGCAGCCTGCTGATGCTCCTCCAGCTGAAACCCAACAGTTAAAAGGAGATGGTTAAGCAAATCAAAGATCCTAAAACAATTGTAGTCCTGCCTCACTTAAAAGGGATTTTAAGACTGGCTCAGGTCCAGGGCAGCTCTCTACCTTTAATATGCRTTGAGTCACATATTTGAATTTGAAACGGGTGCTGGGGAAGTTTTATAATTTATTGAAATGGTCATTCAGAAGAGCTCCAGCAGCAGCTCAATGGTTATTATTGAAGCTTAAGGGTAACAGATAATTGGCTCAAGGAAAAGCAGAGCCGTGTGAAAGCGGGAAGGGAAAGCGCAGCTGGAAGCCAACAACACTCAAGAAGAAGAAATATCTATAAAATGGKGTTTAGACATGTGAGGGAATTCTCAAATATAGTCTTGTATATAACTTGACCAGATCTTGGAGAAACACAAATATAAAATACTTAGATAATCGTTTTTAAAAGATGGAAAGATAATGCAATGAGAAAGAGGTGAATTTAACAAGTGCATTTGCTGCCCTACCCAAAGGTCTCAGAGCAGGCTGTGCACATTCCTAGTCTCACCTGGCTACTAGAAATCATTATTTATTTTCTCAATTTAAGTGGTTTCAGAGTATTGGAGAACCAAATTAATGTCTCTGGGAAATAAGTTATACTGCTGTCTGTTTGAAAAACAATGCACATATTTTTATAAGAATTGTTTCTCAAAACCACAAACATTAATTTAAAGTAAAGTTTGAGAGCATTTAAAAACCTGACCTGCGAAATGAGTCGGACCATAAGAGATCACATCACACAAGTTAAAAAACAGGAATATTATAAAACAAAAAAAGCTGAGGTAAAATATCAATGGAGCTGAGATTTCCAACCAAGAAGAAATCAAATAAATTTTAAAAGGTACATTTATGAATAAAACTCCAGACAAAACCAGCCTGGAGCTGTGTGATGAGTAAACAGGAAACTGGAACCAGAAAACACAGAATGGAAGGAGCCTGCTGCCATAGGTGAGAGCAGTTACCCCAACTCTTTTCTTTCTTCTGAGCTAAGATTAGCAGGTTTAATAACTCAGTTCCAAGGAACAGGCTGAATTCTTAAAACCAATAACTTTTTTCCAGTTTCTAGTAATCTTCTGGATGTATATCTACAGACAATTTTGTTATCTTTTTTTTTTTCCTCCTAATCACAATGGAAGTTAAAATCCTGTGACACTCCTCCTCTGCATTGCTGTATGGAATATTAAATCTGAAATCCTGCTTTTCACTTCCGGGGCATTTATTGTTACKCTTTCACTTAATTACACTCCACTGTGAATTCTTGTTGTTCTATCCTGCCTGCAAAAATGTCCTTGAAGAGCAAAGCTGCCCAAGTCCCAGTCTACAAAAAAGCCATTTTCCCCCCAAAATCTTCCATGTTGCAACTTCCCTCTCCTCTCAGTAGTAACCCATCTATTTCTAGGATTGAAAGCAAGAACTACCCACCAAGGGAGTTGAAATTCTGTGGTCTGTCTGGAAAATTAGCTGTACATTTTTCCCACTCATAATTCAAGGGATGTTCTGCTCACTCTGTGCTCGCTGGAATCAGGTGTAAATTATTACTGGAAAAAAACCCACCAATTATGGAAAACCAGAATGTTTATGTTACCAAAAAAGTGACTTCAACTGCAACCTAACTGGAACTGTTCCACTCTGAGGAGAGGGGTTATGATAAGATGATCTTGATTTCTGATACACATTACTATCTGTATTTTATCCTTGAAAAATCTAGCTTTTCAGTGATTTATGATAGAAGTAGAATTACCTATAAAGTCTATTCAGAGAAAAAAATTCAGCAAAGAGCCAAACTCCACACAACACAAGTAGGTTTTTATAGGTGGATAGTTTGTTACTAAGCACACTTGAGCAGGAATCAATAAAATGCAAATGGAATTATAATATACAATTAGGATTTCCCAATTGAATTTTCTGTCCTACCATTCTATCCCTATTTCTGCACTTTGGTTCCAGGGGTTTGGTTTCAGGTTCAGCTGCTGGAGCAAAGAACTGTGCACAGAACCATGAAAGGCCCACGGAGCCTGACAAACACACAAAGGGTGACCAGCCCCAGAACTCCCAAATTTTCAAATAAAAGCCGGAGAGTTTACATTAAATTTATTTTGGAGTTTACATTAAATTTATTTTGGTGCACTGGAACAACAGTGAGCTGCCAGGCTCTAGTCCATGGTGCACTGAACTGCTACATTTCATTATTTACTGCTTTATATAAAACTCAAATACCAGAAGTGTGCACAGCGTCCTCTGTACATCCCCAGAACTGCATCATTTTGCTCACACAACAGCAGGGCAAGAAAATACTGTTAATGAAGTTCACAGAGTAAAAACTTCTGGAGAAAAAAATGAGTTTGATGACATCTGCCCCACGTCCCATTGAAGGGATGCCTCTATATTAACTTATGCAAATGCGAGTAAACGTTTCATCGTATGCAAACGAGCTGTTAATAAATCATTACCATACCTTACATCTGCATAACAGACTTTTTGAAGAGCTCTTTCGGCTCKGCTCTGCTAATGCTGAGGACTCAGAGCCACAGATGGCAATCACAAGTGCTGTTACAACACAAATAACGCAGATTTCGTTCTGGAAAACACAAAGAATGTTAGTTCCGTTATCAGCTAGTTACGATCTGAGGGAATAAAGAACCCCAGCAATGTGGAAATATTTTTAATTAGGATTTGAAACATATTAAAGCCATCAACCAACACCACCCCCTACTCTAAACCTGCCTTTTTAAAATCAATTTCATCTTGTAACAAAGAAATTTTTAACAGGGATTATTTATATCCTAAATTAGAAATACAAGGTTTCTGGCTGCTTTGCGTGTTGTTCCTGACCCAGTGTTATTTTTCCTCCATTTCTGACCCAACCAGCTATTTAAATTCACCAGGATGTTTGCACACGTTTCCTAATCCACTTTATACGTTAGCTAGCACTTTTTTTTTTTTTWAATTTTATTTTTTAAAACTGTTTTTCAGCATCCAACACTTGAAAAGGCAAATTCTATAGAGCCCACGGTGAGTCAGCAGAAGGGCTGTCGCTATAGGATGGCAAAAACCTCCTCAGAAGGTGTCACATGTCCTGAGAGARCACAACATGACAAACCCAAGAGCTTCTCCAGTGATGATGAGGGGTTTCAGGCACACAGTGGGCAGAAGTCCTAACACACTTGAAAAATATTTAACTGAACAATAATGGAGCCGTGCCAAATACTAAAAGTTACCAAAGATAATTTTAATTGTTGTAGATATAATAGTGTTCAATGACAGCTGTTTTGGAACAAAAAGGTTATTTCCTGAAAATTATTGTAATATTTTTCTCCCAAAATAGCCCCTGATTCACTGCTAAAGTTACCTGGCATCCTCTAATGCTCAGCACAGACTAACAACCACTTATTAACTTTATTTTTCAGGAGTCTTCAGATCTTAAATGAAAATAATGACTTATTTGAAAGACTCACAAGAGCCAGTTCAGAAGAGGAGCAGACAAACCAAGTGAACAATTTGCACGACCGCAGAGTGGTGCCTTTAATGTAACATTTATTTCAAGCTGCTTTGCCTGGCCAGATTTTATTTTCTTGTACTCCTGCAACACAAAACTCCAGCAAGGATTAAAGTCACTGTTTCTCTGCCCAGCAGAATTCCCTGCACGCTGGCAGCACATTTTTATGATGCAGGTTTAATCACAGAGCACGGAGATATTTATGACACTCAGAAACTCTCATCTGGGGCCTTTGGCTTCAGCATCTGTGTGCATTTACATGAAATAACACCAGAAAATAGGATGCCCTAATAGGACAAATATTGGGGTGATTTTTCACCGTGTTCTGCCTGGAGTCTCACACCCCTGCCTGGGTACAAGTGAGAAGGAAGAGTTTGGTGTGTATTTTGTTGGGTCATACCTCGGTGGTCACAACATCCGTGGAAAAAGAAGCCTCTGCAGCAGAAATTGTGAGGTGTAAGAAAAGGATGCTCCCATTTTATTGTTTTGCCACTCCTGGTGATTCTTTCAGAACTAACRTGACTGAAACGACAGCATTTTAGGAGGTTTAGTGTTATAATAATGTGTGTTCATTACAATCAAGAAACCGCTTTATTCAGTCTTTGGTCTCATTATCCAAAGCCATGCAACCTATTTGCTGTGAAGACTAATGAAGGTATTTCAGCAAACATAATTAAATCTATAGGATAATCTGAATGTCATCTAATTCCCTTTCAGTCTTTATTGCCTATATCCATCCTAAATAATTCCAAAATGTTTAAAATGTGTTTAAGCATCCAAGAATATAAACCTGATTTGCCAGACATTTGAAAGAGACCCCGATCTCCTTGGTTTAAAACCTCTTTGCAGTAGAAATAAAAGTTGTGGTGATGGGAATGTGAGACCCACGACAGGAGAACTGATCCTTAAGACAAGGAGATGCTCCCCATTCCAGGACTATCACTGGGATTTAGGAGCTGCAGTGTGTGAACTGTTGTTCTACAGCATCATCATCGTTCAATTGACCGGCAGCATTTCCTACGTCTCTCTGAGCACCCTGGAGATTTGGGGAAAATATGTAAAAAGCAGGGATTTTAAAAATAGTGTTTCAAATTGACTCCATCACAACAATGTATAAAAACTATAAAGCGGGACAAAGGTTATAGGAAATGGAAGTACCAAGAGATCTTCAAGCAGTCCTCCAAGAGAAACAATGGGAGGGGGGGATTAATTATTTTTTCACAATCATGAGGGAGTGAGTACCTTTCTCATACTCTTACAAAGAAAAAACAATTCCCTTCATGAACAAATGTTTAATTGGAATCTGGAGGCAAAGCTCTCCAGGTATTTTAAGTTAAAATTTACACTTTTGAGGTTTTAGTCTTTACTAGAATCACCGAATTGCTGTGTGAGACAGCAAATTATCCGAAAGGAGTTACTTTAGGAATGTAGCTGTGCTCTGCTGACACAAGTATACACAAAGTCCTTTCACGAGCACAAAATAATTGTATGGACAGTAGTGACTTGTCTGGCAGTGCCTCAGCAATGTAATATTATTTCTGTTTTATAGAGGAGTAAAATGAGACAGAGCTCAGTGACTTTAGTGACCCACAGGAAGTCARTGACACAACCAGGAATAGAAGCGAGACCTCTCAGCAGCTCAGTCCCATGCTTTAACCACAAGCCCAGCCACCTCCTTCCCATCTCAGATTAGCACAACTCTGAGCCTTGGTTGCATCAGCTCCTAATTTCAGATGTCTAAGCATGTATAATTGTAGAAATCTGGATTTCTGAAGTTGAGTAAGTTACGTTCATAAATCTGTCTGWGCTCAATCACCCAAGAAATTAGGATAAACTGGTTTTAAACGAGGCTCAAAACGACCTTCTGGTTGCTTTAAAAGGATTCCCTCAGAAATAAATTTCAGATGGATTAACACATCTGACAGACAGCAGTTTATGCTTGAGCTCTTTATTCCTGTATGCTTTCTTGCCTGCTAACTGTGTGTGATGTGCAACTGGGCCCATTTCACCAGGACAGGGCTGGAACACGAATATCATATCCAATTACAGAAGAGCCAGACAGTCCTAGAGAGGAAGTTAATCCCTTCAAGAGGAAATCAGAGAAGCTAAGAGTTGGGGGGAGACTAAAGGTCAGGAAAAAAACCTTTATAATTAGAGGTGGGCAAGCTGGGGTGATCTTGGCTTTAGTGAATTCGAAGCAGGCACGATTTGGATTTTGTTCTCTTTTTATCCAAGCCTCGAAGCCCGGGCAAAGGAGGCTCATTTTTAAGGGGTTCTTGTTTTGACCGGCCCTGCAGTTATCTGTGCAAAATCTGCCTCGTGCCTGGTTCTATCCCTCCTGCTGGATCCGAGGAGAAATTCACCCAGGGACAGCTCTCTACCAGCACTTAAAGGAATGCAGTTTAGGTTTGGCCATATATCTGTGCAAARTGCTACTGATAGCAGCTGAAACTTCCAATTCCCTTCAAGCAAAGAGTGTGTACATACAGAATGTGCAAGCTGGAGATAGGAGTGTGCTGTGATATTATGACTTACTTTTTAAAAACATGCCTTCCCAGACCAAAAACTGCCAATAAAGACAGAATGAGATATGCTAAGGCAAGTAAGATATGCTTTTTATCAATAAAAGGACACCAGATATATGAATTAAAATATTACATTGCCCAAGAGAAAGAACACGGGGTAACTTTAAAAAAAAAACAGCAATACAGTACATTTTTAGCTCATTTGAACTCCATTCCTCTAAACCAATGCAATTTGCACGACCAGAACTTGCTGCTCAGGCTGTCAGAATTTATGGCTGCACTGTCAGAGCRGGAGATTGCCCTCTAGATGTTAAAAGTTTGGCTACTTCTTCATTCTCTCCCCCAGCACCGGGGTGGGACGTGAGGGGCGATTCTGAGCTCCGGTAACGCACCCAGGGACACAGCACAGACACAGGGGAAGCATAAAAAGTAAGTAAAAGGCGGAACTCGTGGCTCTGCAGAGATGGGAAGGGGTACAAATCCTTGTAAGGTTCCTACCCTGTTCGGGCCAATTGTAAAAGTCACAGCATCATCTCCAATATATCAACGCCCACCTGGAATTCCTTACCTGGAATTGCTGCACAGAAATTCGTTCATGAAGATGGAAAAGAGAAATGAAACTGTTCAAGGGAGGTTATTTTATCATTGCTAACACCCTTATCCATCTCGAGATTCCACAAAGTACTCATTTCAGCTTCTTATCTCAGTGAGAACTATTTTTTGCCATATGATTCAATTTAATCTGCCTCGTATTTCCTGAATAATTGAAACCCATAACGTACAGTCAGTCAGTAATGAGTGCAAGCAGAAATAATATTTTTTTTCGGATGCAATGAATGCTTCAAAAAGACTCACCATGAAAAACTGACCGATTAAAATTTATATAAAATGCAATTCTTTCACATGAAAAGAATTAACTAATGCTTTTATAGCCAAAAAGAAAAACAGAGTATCATTGATCTTGTGTGAAGGCAAATTATCTTCTAATTTTAAAACTAGAACTGATGCTGAGGGACTCTTTTCTGCTTCTCTTTGAACTTAGGGAAGAACTGCCCATGGTCCAGGAAGGCCTGAGCCTGACATTTCATTCTTGTTTCATAACTCCTAGAGCTCCCAGCCAAACTCAGGAATTCTCTCAGATAAGCAGGGGAGAAAGTCTGGATCATCAAAAACTGCACAGTCAAACAATGCAAACAAAAACTGATGAGAAACTGATAATGTCTTTATTATGACCATTTCATTACCGTATAAAGCAACTTGATTACAGAACAGATAAAATATTTGTAGCTTATTTTATTTCTTTACCAATACAGAAATATTGGCTTTCTCTGGAAAAAAAACCCACTCTTTGTTAAGGAAAAACAAATGAATTCAAATTATAAATAAGGCATACTTTTAATTATCAGAGAAAATTTATGGGTTCTTCACCTCTTGATTCTTCAAATTAAGATTAGCTGTAGGTCTAAAAGAAACATCTAATGAGATACCAAATCCTACCTAAAAATCCATGTTAAGCAGGAAATCAGGCTAAGTAATTTTTCCTCTCCTGTCTCAATCTGCTAAAATGCATATTTACAAAACCTGAGTAATTTGCACACAAGTTATCATCCTGTTTTCGCTTCATGTTTTACGAGTTCTGTTCAAAAGATGAACTTGCTAAACGTAATGCTTAGAACAGAAATAGACTGACACTGCATTTGCAGAATTTCTGTGGAAGCTGTGTCTGGCTGATTTCTCTGGACTGAGTTAGATGTGCCCRTCTCACCCGTGCAATTCAAGTAAAATCCAAACTCTGCTCTGTATTTCTGCCTCACTTCTGAACTTCCTAAAAGCYCAGGCTCAGAGCAGGACTGCGGAGTCACAACTGGATGTCATCAATACCTGCCAATTTTTGGAGTGCTTCCAGTTGCATGGAGTTTGAAAAAACCTGCACRTTAAAACCTCGATTTTTGGGAGGGGTCCTCTATTATGCAGACACTTAAACGAAATGGGTAATTCTCCAGCAGCTCCCACAGAGAGCAGCAGTTCTGCTCTCACCAGAGCTAAATCAGAACTCTGTGGAGCGTCCAGCTCAGATCCTTCTCCTTTTAACTTTCTGTTGAAACTCTACCTCAGCTATTGCTGTAAAGTGGTAGAAATATTAATAACCGAGGTATTTTAAACCTCTTATTGTTAAGATTATTTTACCCACATTTGCCTCTTTGTTCATCCATGGTAATTCTGAGGGTTTGTTTTACTTGTTTTCAGGACCTGGCTTCTAATTCTGAGCCAGGGTATTACTGGAATAGGTTATTACTGCAGCACGTTAAAATAATTTTTAAAATACCCAACCCAAACAATAAAAAATAACCACTTTAAAAAAAAAAAAAAGCATTTCCATGTTTCCAGGGCTAAAAAATTCAGATGAAAGGGAAAAAGCAGGAATTGAAAAAGATTCCTTGATCTGTCAAGGCAGAGGTAACACCTCAAGCCTATACAAATAGACAGATTGTTCTCATAAAAATTAACACAAGGCTTCAAGCCTCTGCAGACAGAGAGATTGTTCTCATAAACAAAAGGCTGTAGGCAAAGTTAGTATCTGTAGGTAGTCCAGGTATTTTGACGTGTTCAACCCTAATCTATAAATTGCCTTCAGTATACAAATAATAAAGCAAACGTGGGCTCTCTTTCAAAATGCTGGATGACTAAGAACCATAATGAGGCAAATTTGGGATCCTCTCAGCCTTCCAGAGATGTCCAAGGGATCAGGAGTTTTTCGAGATAAACTGTTGTATCCCGGGGCACCTCGAGTTCCAAGATGACTCTCTAAAGCCTGTTGATCTTATGCCTTTTTTTCCACATCTAACTTCTTTTTCAAAGCCTCAGAGGCTGAGATAGAGGAGGTGACAGGCTTGTCGGGGCTTGCTGCCTCTGGAGAGGTACCGAACACAGCCTATACCGCTCGTCTCTGCATTCCTGGGAGGGGGGGGGAGCGCCCAGAGATAATCTCTAGGAGAGGAAAAAAAAAAAAAAAAAGTGAAAAAGAATTTGCTTTACCTCTGTTACTGCTAAGAACCTTTTCAGAAAAGCCTTTACTCCTGTCATAGCAGGACACAGCCTGACGTGAGGTGACCCAGGCAAACTACCCAGCGCACAGCGGAGCTGGCTGGAGAATGGGAAGGCAAAAGAGAAAGCAGTCGGCAGCCGGAAAAAGTGAATTTTCAGTTACGGGAGATTACAGGGAGCAGAGATCAAATTCCAGCTGCGCTGCGGGGCCGGCGCTCTGCCCTCAGGTACACGCGGGTGATTCCGCTCCGAGGGCCCGGGGGAACCCGCCGGGCTGGAGGGACGGCCCGACGGGGAGAGGGAGGAAGGAGCCGCGGCACCTCCTCCTCCTCCTCCTCGCCCTCCTCACTGCCCCGCTGCTTCTCCCGTCCCGCTCTTCTCCGCCATCCCTGCGGCTGCGCTGCCCCGCGGCCGCCCCCCGTCCCCATCCCCATCCCCATCCCCATCCCCACCCGTATCCCCATCGCCACCCCCGTGCCCATCCCGTGCCCATCCCGTGCCCAGCCCGGCCCGGCCCCGGCCCCTGATCCCGCTGCACTCCCAGCGCCCGCCGAGGGCCGGCGGGAGGCGGTGCCGGCGGGGGAGGCGGGCCCTGCCCGGGAGGACGGGCCGGGCGGGGGAGTTTATCCCTCTGGAGGGGAACACTTTCTGCCGCGGAGACTTGACAGCGCCGGGTGAGAGCGGGCTGCGGGCAGCGTGCCCCGAGGTGAGGGGCGGCGGGGCGCGGGGGCAGCGCGGCGCTGAGGGGCTGCGGGGGCACGGCGGGGGGACGGGGGCCGGGGCTACCGGGGCCGCCGGGGCCGCCGGGGCCGCCGGGGCTCGGGGCGGGCAGGGCGCGGAGCCGCGGCCCGCCGGGGATGCTCGGGGTGCGGGGCGGGACGGCGGCTCGGCGGAGCGGGCCGGGGGCCGGCGCTGTTCCGGAGCGGGCAGAGCGGAGCTCTCGGCGCGGCCCCGGCGGTGCGGGCGGGATGCGGTGCCCGGGGCAGCCCGGCCGCGCTCCAGGTGCGGTCCCGGCGCTCCGGCCGGGGCGTTTCGGGCGCTGTGTCCATGGTGCTGCATGGCCGCGGGTCCGGCCCGGCCGCAGCCCCGCGGCGGAGGATGCTCGGGGGCTGGAGGGGCGGTGTCCCGCCCTGCGGAGGTGCCGGTGATGGGCACGATGGACGGACGGACGGACGGGCGGACGGACGGATGGGCTGCGCGGGGCAAATCGCGGAGCGTCCGTTCCTGCCGCCCGAGGGGAAAGCACCGCCAGGGCAGCGCTGGGCTCACCTGGCTCCTCTCGTAATGAATGAACGGCTGCTTCTTCTTTTTTTTTTTTTTTTTTTTTTTTTTTTTTTGGTTCAATTTCCCAATCGCAGAAAGTCGGGGAGCCTTTCAGAGCCTGCAACAACTGAGATGCTGTGTTGAAATATATTGTGTCTTGATGGCATGCCTCAGGTTCGCAGGAGCGTTTTGTAATCTTCCTGGTGTCATTTCTCCCCAGGGTATTCTGCAGCTAGAGAGTGCAAGTTCCTGTGGTGTTGTAACTTTGTGGCACTGTGTACACACGACAATACTATGCTGACTGAACAGGGATGCATTTATTAATATCAGTGATGTAAGGCTGGTGTTTRTGGTGATTAAAAGCTCAGGGAATTATCAATTTCTTGATGTCCTGTGGAGTSTAGGTTCCTTTAAATCAGATGGATYGATTATAATTCTCCTTGAAATAAGCAGGGGTTTGGGTTAGCCTTGTGTTTGTGACTTGCTGCCCCATCTCTGAACGAGCTTTCGCTGTAGAACATGATTATAATGTTCCATTTTAAAATAGCTATTTTCTGGTAGCAATTAGTCCGTRATTTAATAAGTAATTTACCTTTTAAAAGGTTACTATGATTTGTTACTAGTTAACTAAAAATTCCCAGCGTACACCAAGCAACTGTGGCATATGATACTCAGTGCTCCCCTTTGAAAAGAAGTTTCAAAGGTGTGCTCTCATTAATATCAGACTTTGGTGCATAAAGTGATGTGTTTGACATCATTATTCTCTTTGGCTGTCACAAAAAAAAAAATTGCTGCAAAAATTGCTTAGAGATTTAATTATGAGATTACAAGAAATCACTCCTAGCAGTGTGTTAAGGCATGTGGCACAATATAAGCATGGGCTTGTCAAGGGGAGAGAGAGCTGAAAAAATAGTTGGCACTGACTTTGAATGATAACCAATCAGAAATATAATATAAAGGTATTTTTACACAAACAGCTTTTGAATTTCAATGTTCTTAGGCATCAGTTCTGTAAAATATCTCACTAACTAGTAGTGATTCAGAGATTCTATGCTTCTAAAGAGCCTTAAGATGGTCTGGGTTTCTTAGAAATGCCTCAATGCCAAATTCCTAGATAATACAATATATTAAACATCAGCATTCAATGAAACTTCCATTACAGTATGAAATATACAAAGAATAATTTCTTTCCTGATATACATTTGCATTTCATATAATGAATTCTGAAATGAAGGCGGTGAAATATCAGAATTTAATTGAAGAATGTTGAAGCTATGCCTTTTAACTTTCCTTATGGGACTGATAAAGACACCCCTTATCAACAGTGCTTCTAAATCTGACTCTTCTGTGGACTTTTTAAATAACCGTAAGTCCATTTCTAAGTCAGTAAAATAAATTTAGGCACAGCTTCAAATACTGTCAGTATAATTTCCTACTTATAGTAATGGCTAATAAAATGAATTTCGAAAACAATTTTATTGTAAAAACAAGAGAAAGTTTAAAAGTAGAACAAAAACTCTGTCTTGTACAAAGCTGGACTAAATAATGAAAAGTAAACTTAATACTTTTTTCACCTTGATTGGTGAGGCCCTCTTCAGGTTTTTTTTTTTAACATGTAATCTGCTCACAGTGGAGTTGAATGTCTTTACTAGCCCTTTTTAGTAGCCTAATTGTGAATCACTGATTGTGCGTATTTGATATTCAGAATGTGAGTTTCTTTTACAAGCTGTTTCATGAGGRTTATTCCCATGTCCTCCTCTGTCACGCAGTAAAAGTTTCCAGTGCAGTTACTCAAGAGAAATCATCCTACAGTTACAAATTCTCCACGCAAGGTTCTTTTGAAGTCATGGATACAATACTTTTCATTAGTTATTGCTACTAGTTTAATTTTTTAATCACTGATAGTTTTGTTAAATCCAGCATRATATTAGATAAATGCTGATTATTTCACACTGTATTTCCAAAATGATGTGTACTTCTTTAACAGCAGGGATCTGTTTTTCAGGTACTTTATGCCAAATGTTCTTTGTGTGTGAGTTAACTTTTTGTGAAGTAACAAAAGAAAGAGTTAGAAATAATCCAAAGCAAGAGAACATTGTTGTGCTCGAGTCCTACTCCTCATGCCACAGACAGAACCTGGGGGTTCCTATTAACAGGCCAGTTCTTAAGGACCTCATTTACAGAGTACTTGGGAAAAAAATCTCCTCCTTGTCCCTGTCTTTTTCCCTGTGGAGGCTTTTCCAAGGCAGAATGAAAAACGAAAGAGCCGTGAGATTTGTCTCCAGATTCTCGGGAAYATGAAACCTAAATTGATACCTACATTAAATGATGAATCTCTTCTATTCCTTTTGTCTGCTCCCCCCTCCACTCTTTATTTTCTACGAAGGGAAGAGCCCAGGGAGTTTTTTCAGCTGTGCTTTGTTTCAAGTGTAGGGTAGTCCATCTTTTTGCAGTGGTGCTGCTTTCAGGTTCCAGGGACAATGCAGAAAATGCTGGTGCTAAGCAAATTGTCACCCTGGTACTCACTCCTGTGCTGAGCGGGGCTTGGGATACTCCCAGGTCTTGCAGGTAGAAGGAAATAGGAAGGAGAAAATAAAAGCGGCAACCATAGGAAGCACTACATTTCTGCTTCAGCATCAGCTCTTCTGCTGCAACGTGGACTTTCCTCTTCCTCCCGCTACAAAGTTGTCAGCTCTTCTCACACTGCAGGGCAAATTATAATAAATCTGTCGTAGAGTTTTGCTCTTTAAATTTAGAGTGGGGGGAAAAGAAAAATAAAGCAAGGCCTATTCTGCAGTCTTCCTATCTGGAAACTTTTGCAGAACTGAAGTCAATTTGATGATGTTCACATTTTTCTCCCACTCCACCCACACCTTCCATTATATTATTTGGCCTGTTTGCCCTCTCATAAACCACTCTATAGAACTGAACTAAACAATGACATCATTCTCCAATTAAAATCCGTGATACATGAACTATATAGATATTTTTTAATTACCTGTGTTGCGGTAGTRCCTAGCAGCCTAGTCCAGATTGGGGCCATCTTCTTACTCAAATGAAATAATTGCCCCTGTCCTCAATACTGTGTGATCTACRAGATGAGAATGCAGAGCTCCACATTTGCAGACACAGTGTAGGAGGGAGATGGACGCAAAAAATGAAATTTGAAATTTCAGTGYTTCCATTTATGCTTACAAGAGTAAATGGTGCTTACAACGGTAATAGATTCCAATCAGCATTATGGCAAAAAACGTTAGGGATATGTGTAATAAATCCCCAAATTTACAGCAAAAACCACCTCAGCTTCTAAGCATTATCCTCTTCTCTTTGCTTGGCAGTTTCTCAAGCTTTCCCTGGAACTGGGAAAACAATCCCCCTTAGAGAGGGGAGGATAAGGAACCACCTCCAAAGCCGTGTTGTGCATTTCTGGAATGGACTAGCAGGAGATGCTCTGTGGACTTGCATAAGCCACCCCCTTGCCTCATGACTAAGCAGATCTCCTCCATGCCATGCAGTCTGCACATTCAGGACAAAGTCTATGAATTCAAGTCTCTGAATCCCAAAGTCTACTCTGCTGGTTGATAATTAGCAATTTACAAAACACAAAGCTGCCGGAGCTCTGGGGATGTATGTCCAGCACTGCACGGCTGCTGGGGTGAGCAGCCCCGGTCCGTGTGTGGACCTGCTTGTAGGGGATGTGTGTGTGCAGGGAAGGGATTAACCCTGTGTTAGGAATGGCTTCCTACTTATCTCAGCGGTGCTGAAGGCTGTGCGTAATTTCTGATAGCACAGGATCGTAAATATTGGGCAATATCCCAACAGAAAATACACAGCACCCTCCACTCTGGCAAAGAAACTTCTTGGTTTRGTGGAAGATGCATAGAATCTAGAAAAAAACCCCAAAAATCCCCGCTTCCTTGAGGTCAGTGGTGGATCTGCTGTTTCAGTAGGATCAGGTTTGCAGTGATAAAAGTTTAGTCCTCTATCCAGTTCGCTTCCATGCAATTACTGCTGAATTACTGCGTGTCTGTGGGTTTAGTACGCTCAAAATTGAGGGTCCRGCTCTGAAGGAATTGCTGCTTGCTCAGTGAGACTGAATGCCTGAAATTAAATAACCATGAGTACGTATTAGAGCTASAGTCCTACATGTTTTTCTGCAGAACTTGTAAGAAATGCCAGTGTAACAGGAGGAGTTTATTTATCTGCCTTTTTTACTGGAATCTGTGTGTGATCAATTTCTTCACGTATTTCAACTCCAAATGGAACGCCAACATTCTGCTACAGACACTGCAGTTGGTATTAGTTTATTCTACACTTCAAATTAGGCATGAGTTCTACTTTTGGTCTTCTAGCAGCTATTATTATGCCGTTATAAAACAGCCGACTTCGTGCTGCTTTGTGGGTTGTTGGAACTTCATGAGCTCCAAGGGGACTGATGCCTTTCCTCTTTATCACAGATCGGACTGTGCCATGTTTTAGATTCCCTTTTGCCAGAATCCTACACTTTTTTATAGACCTCCAGCTCCCATCCCTCTGACTTACCTGGGTGTATAAAATTCTAAATACGTGATTTGCATCCCAACACTTCCAGCTGCACGGAATATTTACATAGGGTAAGGCAGAGCAGGGGAAGTTTTCTTATTGCATCTTGTGCTTTTCCACCGAGTTTAAGCATTTACTTCGCAGAGAACTTCATATTTGCACAAAGGAGTCCTGCCCAGAATTATGATCTCATCTTAAAACTTTTTTACACGATACGTGATGACACTGCATTGCATAAAGTGGGATTTTTATGTTATGATATTGCATGAGAAGTCCATAGTACTTGTGTGTTTGTTTAGATTTATTGAACACAGAGGTTGTGTAACTGCTGTTACTATTTGTGGCTGTGTAGCAGCAATTTTGAAGTTTGGGAGGCTTTGAACTCAGGTTGCCATCTGTATACAAATAGAAAATGATGAACATTTTCACTGCCCGTGCTAGGGGAATATTTTAATATTGCTGTGGACCAAGTGCTCGGCCATGGTGCTTTGAGAGAGAAGTCAGGCTACCAAAAGACTCACATTGTTCCACCAAAAAAAGGAACTATGAAAAGAAAAATGTTAATTACAGGCTTTAACACTCACACCAAGATCTTCTAGTAGGGGTGGTCAGAAAAACAGGTTTTACTACCTGGACCTGGTGCTTTGTGGTGCTATCTAATATGGGGGCTTGTGGAAAAATGCAGCCACTTCTATTTACTGCCTTTCATAATGTACATATTTCCTCATGATAGGTTTAGGTCCTGACTTTTTATGTCTACAGTAAATAAAACTGAGAGTTTATCCTTTCATCTTGCATGTGCTTTCCTTGGAGTTGCTGTTCCCTGCAGTGGTATTTCAGCTACAATATTTTATGCTGAATCTCAGTTTTTAAGCTCCATAGAAGCATGTTATTATGTGGTACATTGCTAAATTGATTTTTAATCCTACCTATGAATGTAAAAGAACGAGAACCCCAAATTTTATTTTCAGTTACACCCAGATAAATCTACAGATAAGCAAGTACAGAAGTACATGAGGGCAAAAGGTTGCTTTATTTACACAGAATTTATCTGTGTTCTCCATTCTCTAAACTTACTCAGGACCATATGTAATGAAATCGGGAGAAGGTTTGAAGAGGCCGCAGCTGAGAGTCTCATTCCCTTCMGGATGAGGAAAAAATTTAACATTTATTTGCTTTCTAGCATGTAATATGTCTAAAACAAAGTTCTTGCACTGACCTAATGATGCAGCTTCTCCTCCAGTCCCCCTAAAGTTAACCACTGACAGGGGATGGATTTATTTCATGGAGTCACCRAAATTCTGCAAGGGTTTTACTGCTTTTCTTCCCTTTTGTCACTCCCAGATGCCAACGTTTGCACTTAAACTGCGAATCTGAGGTGCCTTGTTTGTGCATCAAGGCATGAGAGGTTTGAAATGGTTAGAAATACTAAGAAAAACAGGCTAGTGTTTTATTTCTTCTAAATATCCCATAGTGTAGGCAACATAAATAGAGTTTGACAGATGGGTGAATATTGAGGGTGCTCATACAGAGGTGCAGACTTTTTGAGTTTTGCCCTAGAACAGGATTACGGAATGTGGAAACAGAAGTTCTGCAAATGTGCTTTCACTTTCAGAATTTCCAGCTGTTGCTGAAGGTGGTTTGAGATGATAAACAAGATGAAACTTTAAGCCTTATTTAGAACAAAAGGGTTTCACATTAAGTCAGGTCTCTGAATGAAACAAGCACCATTTAAAAGGTTTCTTTTCCTGGATTTGGGTTGGGTTTTTTTTTTACATTGACACTACAGCTATTGCCAGAATTGCTGAATTGGCCTGGAGTGGGTTCTTTAGTAAAGATCTCATCTAAATAYGAGTTGTTAATTTGACTACAGAACAAGTTTCCAAATTGGTGCTACAAAAGTTTCAGGTCTTGAATTTAAAATAGGAAAAACGCAAATATTCAAGAATTCCATTGGAAGGCTCAGGTTTTTTTACCAATGGTTTCAATGTATTTTTCGTTATTAAGGCAATGCAAAATAATCCCAAAAATCCGATGGAAGCTTAATTAGTAGTTCCTAGCTCACTTATGTGGGGGGGTTGTTGTTGTTATTATTATTATTATTATTATTATTATTATTATTATTATTATGCTGTTTAAATGTAAGAAACACCACTGGAAGCAAATTCCACCCCTGCTTTGCCAGCTTCTTGGAGCATTATTTGTGCTGTGAGCTCGCCAGTTGTCCCAGACTGGTGAATTGTTGTTGTGATGAAGGGAAGAACATCAGGCCGTGATGCACGGGAGACCCAAGAGGGTTCCTTGCACGGCTTCCTTTGGGCACTGCCCAGAATTTGTTCCCTGGGCCTGCCTCGTGTGGCCAGCTTCACCAGGATATCTGTTGTGTTCCCAGGATCTGCTGTGGTGCCGGGCTTTTTGCAGGAATCCAGCCCCTGGGATAAAACACACACCTGAAATCGCTGCACGCGGGTTTTTAGCTGGGATAACACATCAGGTTATGCAAGCTGCGTTCTGACACAGGTAATGACATTTGAGGAATTATTTTCTTAGATCAGGATTACTGATTTGTTAAGAAATAGTGATTACAGCACAGCTGGCGTAGGCAGGAATTCTTGACAGTGCTGGAAGTGCTGGGAAACCCTTGAGTAKCAAGAACCCATTTTTTCCTACAGCAAAGGAAAACGTCTTCTTGAAAAATTTTTGGCAATGAAAATCGTAAWCCAAAACTTAGGAATATTAAAGATCTGTTTTGCCCCACGAACATACCTTAATTTATATTAACAAACCACTTAGCAGGTGAATGTCAGAGTCCACAGTAGCAGGTCCCATTATGAAATGAGTCCATCACTGTTTGCATTGGTATCTGTCAGTTTTTTAATGAGTCACAGTTTTGTTGAGAAGGGCATTTTTTTTATGCAAGAAAAGAGTTGCACACAGCACAGCAGCACTGTGAGCTGTACACAATCTGCTGTTTCATCCTTCGTGATGTAACGCTGAGGATGTGGAAGTCATGTGCACTTCTTTCCATTCTTTTTTTGGGTCATCGGGGTGCCAGTTTCGAGTAGGTGAGAGATCAGATGAAAACCCTGAAAACTGCTGTGTGTTCTCTCCATTCTGGTTTTAAAAGATAACCATATTACCAGTGCCCTCCTACTTTACAATATCCATACACGGAATTTATGCAGAATAGGTGGAGTAATGTGCAATGTTAAGGTTGGCTCTGGCTTTTTTAATCTTGTGAAATAGCAAGATTATCTTTAATCTTAATAGAGGCTACTGGTGTGCAGTGTGATTAGATTAATTGCAGTGGTGGATTAGGGCTGGGATCTAAGGCCAGTGTGGGACTTGGGAGGCCCAGCAGAGAAGGGAGTTGGGAGAAAGGGAAGAAGCTGTCCACAGTGAATATCACTAAAGGAAATTAATTAATTAATTAATTAAGGGAAATTTCAAAGGAAGGCARTGGGAAGATTAGCTACGACTGCTGGATTTCTTCATTTATTTAGCCCTTTTTATTTTTGCCAATGAAAGTATCAAAAAACGGGGGAATTCTTTAAAAAAATACAGATGTTTGAATTTCGTTCTCAGAGCTTAAAGTTTATTGTTGGAACCTTCTTGATTTTGAATTCTTCTCTCTGGTCTCTTATGAGATTTTCAGCTTTTCTTGGTTTCAGATGTGCTGACAATGCCATAACGTGGTCTTTCACTGTGTTTTGGCATCCCCACTCATTGTTCTTTTTCTGCCCAAGTTTGCTCTGTTTTTYAAATCTAGCCTCACTTATGACTCCTCTGAGAGCAGGAACTGTCTGATACGCTAACAACAAGTGGCAGCTTTCCTGTCACTGAGGACAGCAGAACAGGCAGTGAGTATTGCTGCAGCCTGAGGTAAGTTTAGAACAACAATAACTCCTCCATGCACTGGATTTGCTGTCCTGGAGTGTGCCTACGTCCTCTGACGCAGGCTGGGCAGCAAATTCCGGTCTCCTCCCCTCCCCAAGAACAGGAAGGCACAGCACAATGTTAAAGAGCATGTGGCAATTTTGAATTTCTGCTCCAGCTTGACCCTTAGACACGAGGGCAGCTCTTCTGTTGGCACTGGTGAAACAGCTGTACTGGGAATCTCCACTGAATGTTACAGTGACTGGATGTAAATTTAAAAAAACAAAGCCACAGCAAATTGCTGGACGTGAAAACGGTGAGACCATCTCTCCTCCCCAAAATTCTRTGGGGAGGGATAAAGGGAGGAAAAGGATTGAGGTGAATAAGGGAGGAGAAAATAGAGAGAACGCCTAATTGTCCTGGAAGGAAAGCAGATAAAAGCAAGGAGGAGGAAGACATTGATGCAGGCATGGTTGCCACTTCCCTGACAATTACTCCAGGAAAGGCTAATGAATGTAGTAATTATACCTGGCAGTTACTCTGTGGAAGAAGGGAATTCTCTGGAGTCCAAAACAGTAGGAGTGATAGAGCACTCATTTAGCTATGAATATGGAAATGAAATAAAGACAGTGCAGGCTAAATACTAAACAGCACTGTTGTCTGATTCCAGGGTGTCATTTAAAATGTTGTATAGCTCCTCGAAGAAAACATCCTCTGAATAAGAATTCCTGAAATTAAATCAGAGGAAAAAATTGGGAAATCTACTGCAGAGCAGAGTGTTGCTTTGGGAAAAGTCACTGACAGAGCCCACAGGATTTTCCTCCCTGCATCTCCTAAAAGCCATTATTCAGAACAGGTTCCCTTGTTTCCTTCGGTGCTGAGCAGCAAATCTGAAGAATAGGGAGTTTTTCCTCTATATCCATGGAGAATGTGGATTATCCTAAAAGCTGGAGGTCATTTTGAGGTGCCAGTGTGTTCTTCACTATTCTCAGAGGAGAGGATGGATAAATATTAATAATTAGAATTATGAATAATGATAAATATTAGTGATTATAAATATGAATACATGTAACTGCTTTCTTGTTTGCTGTAGTATTGCCATTCTTATATTGTGGAGTCTTGAAGCAGCAAAATATTTCCTGTGTTTTTCTGAGACACRAAGATGGATGGATAAATGCCTCTGTTAGATGGCAACTACAGGAATCTGATCATTATCGAGAATGGAACTTGTATTTCAGAGTTTTCCATCTCTGCAGGGTTCTTTGCACAGATATTTCACTGAAATGAAGTGCAAATTTGGGACAAAGAGGTCAATGCCTTTATCAGAGCTCAGTAAAAGGGTGTACAAGAGAAAAGCATCTTTGGTGAGATTTGGGAGAGTCTTGTTCACGTTCACACTGGTGCTGAACTCCTCCAGAGCTGTGAGAACCCACCACAGGTATTCCCAGCTGGCAGGCAGAAACTGGGGCCACGGGCAGGAAGAAAAGCTGGTTCACAGCTAAATCACTGAGTGGATTTGAGGAAAACCAAACCAAAACCCCAAAGCAGTGATGTTCCCCAGTCCCAGAGCAGTCTCACTGAACACAAAGGCTTGAACCATACCAGTAAATCAGAGTGCTGCAATTTGGGCACAGGTGCAGCAAGTGGAAGGTTCAGTGGGTAAATTCTTAGAATTGTCCCTGCTCCAGTTTTAGCTCAGCCAATTCAGAGCCATTCAATCCCTTTCCTGAAATATTTTGGGGGCCAGCAGGGGCCATGGACATTTGCAAGAGACCATTTACAAACTGCCACCCAGTTTGGATGACTGAATTTGATAACGGGAGCAGGACAAAGTTTGATAATGGGAGCAGGACAAGCATGGCCAGAGTGAGAGTCCTGGTGCTCCTCAGTTTATTGRTAGAGCTGAAATGGAAACAGATGAAATGCCCCTCAGATTTGTTATCATTTCTTTGTAAGCTTCTTCCTGCCCTCAGAGCAAGGTGATCTGTGCCTAATGTTCCACTCATGGAGTTTTAGCTCTAAAAGATTAGTGATTCCTAATGTGGAGGTTTTTGTAGGAAGGCTTGTGGCACACAAGGAAGAAATTGTGTATTTGGTGAAGTASAGATTGGAATTTCATGAAAAAAATGATCTCTGTAGGTCCTTTTAGCCTGTGTTGTCTGTTCATTTGGCTGCCATGTAAATAAATAAAAGAACACATTAAATAAAGCCCAAAATCTTTAAAAATACTCTTAATTTTTTCTAWCCCCTGTTATGGGAGCTTGTGGCGTGATGGCAAAACTCCTTCTCTATTTATCCACCTGTCCTGAGCAGATGTTAGTACAATACTTGTATATGATACAGTCAATGCCCTGAAAAACAATTTGACTTTTTTGTTGTCCTACTTGTCTGTTCCAAGAACTAGAGACAACTAACACTGTAACTCACCTGTAAAGAATACATTACAACTTGTTTGCTCTGAAAATTCCTCCTGGCTCGAGTGAAAGCGTGGAGGGCAAACAAATGGCTATGAAATGTGTGCACAAGGTGTGAGAGAAGGGGGTTAGACCTGGGCATAACCCAGGGCTCTGATCCTTCAGGACAGCAGGGCCACGCCACACTCACTGATTTGCCCCAGGTTGTGCCAACAAATAAATAAGGGAGTTTTTAATCTTTGTTGTACTTAGATAGCCCAGAAGTGTGAAATCCAAAAGATGCCCGTGTATTTTAACACCTGGAAATTTGAGAGCCAAAACACTTGACAGTGTAGCCGCCATTTTAAACTTCATTTCTGCCGTAAAAGTTGGTAAATATTTTAACTGTTAAATCCTTTCATCTGTGTGATCACTGATTCAATTAGAGGAGCAGAAATTATCATGTTCTGTTGAGACTTAAAAAAGATACGTCAGGAACCTTTTATAGGTAATCAAACAGGTGAAGCATTCCRGAAGAAATACAGATTAAGTTACAAGATTTTTCAAAAGAATGAGACACTGACTTCCTAATAAAAATATGGCAATTCAGAGACTCGAAGCACAATTTCAGATGAAAATTTTAATATTTTAACTTCAAATAATTGACTGGCAATCTCAGAAACAGCATAGAGAGGAGGAAGCTCTGTTTACCTTTGTAAGGGCATTGCCTTGAATATGGGAAACTAGAGATGGGGAAAGCATTTATTTATATAGGAAAAATACCCCAGGGCTCCTCAAGCCCTTTTGTTATTCTTAATTAAAGGGTAATTTTTAAAGGAATTTTTTAAAAACAAAACTGTGTCATTTTTAACCACCTCAATCTGGCTAAACTGAAAGAGGGTGTGTTTAGATTGGGTATTAGAGAGAAATTCATAATTATGAGGGAGGTGAGGCCCTGGCACAGGGTGCCCAGAGCAGCTGTGGCTGCCCCTGGATCCCTGGCAGTGTCCAAGGCCAGGCTGGACAGGAATTGGATCCGCCTGGGACAGTGGAAGGTGTCCCTGCCCATGGCTGGGGTGGGACTGGATGATTTTTGAGGTCCCTTCCAACCCAAACCATTCTGGGATCCTGTGAAGTCATCACCTCGTTACGTGTGGTGGGGCAGCAGCACAACCACAGCCCTTCTAAACTGGAAGAGTAATCCAGAAATGCAAAGTTCTCTAAGATCTTCTCCTGTTTTCTGAGCCTTTAAGGCATATTTTTCAAATTTTCTCCACCTTGGAAAACCTTAGCTAAAATGGGAATTAAGCCATAGAAATGGATATCTGGTGTGTYAATAGCGAATCAAAATTTTCCAACTTAAATGGTTTGTAATAAGAGTAACACAGAAGGAAATAATGTGGGAATTATTGTGGCTGTTAAAAAGTGTCATTCTGTTCTTAAACAGAGAGTTCTTTGAACAGTAGAACCAATTCCCTTAATTTCCTACGGATATGTCTTTTTGGAATTCTTCATTTGGATTTTTTGATACATTTTTTTTTTACAAGTTGAGCGCAAACTGTTGCTCTTTCAGTGGTGACACCAAAGAGGATTTCAGCCCTTTGTGTCCAAAATCCTCTACATTTKGAGTCAGTTCTGGCTGAAAACAGCCAAGGCTTTCCAAAGCCCTCGGGATGAAGAGAAGGAGCCCACCAAAGACACGATGGGAAACAGTGAATATCATAAGCTTTGTTTTTTACAATTACATTATCAACTGAAAAATTATTTTTTAATGGGCAATATATGAATCAATCTGTTGAACAAATATTGGTGTTTTATAACGMGTTCCAAAATCCGAAGTATTCCGCATACCTTTGGGATGTGCTGGCCAGCTTCTGGAGCCACTGAAATCCRGGACTCCTTAGGAAGTTCCTCATTTCAGAAGGAGGCTGTATGTGAGTGTTTTACTCCAGGGAACTGGAAGCACCAGAAATCCCACAGGGAAGCACGTTCCCTTTTGGTGAATTAATCGTGGCTTCCAGAGCAGAAGGCCCAGGAAGGCATCTAAACATTTCCAGTTTAGTCTCAACTACTTTGTCAATCTTTTGAATCTCCTTCCTCTGCATCTGAGCTGTTACTCAAAAATTGTTTCAAATCATCGATTCATAGAGCCTGAAGCTTTTCCAAGAGAATAAAAAAGCAGTTTGTGGCCTCTGGGAGAGTAAATTCCAGGGTTAATTTATAACTAAAGCAAATGTATCTATAAAAAGAAGAAAAGCTCCATAAGAATTATGTTAACAAATGRCAAGAAAAAAGAGGCTTGATAAAAGATATCAGGACTTGTTTGGCACCAGTGATTTTATGACTGAGGAATTCAATTATAGGTGTGTTGGGAGTACCAAATCACAATTCTTTAAATTACTAATGGGAGACAAAGCTCTTTATCATGGCCTGAATGTGTTCGCATGAAATGTTCAGTCCTGCCCTCTGTAAATAAACTTTTAGTGCTTACACTATGCATCTGCACTGGCTCTGTGTCACCGCAGTAAAAAAGATACTCAATGTCTGTTGAATCACTCTTCAAACACTGCTGATACCCTGCTGTGCTAGCAGTGATGTTATCCGTCAGATTCCTTCCTGTAAGCGCCGAGTGTTCAGCTGGCCATTTTTTTCCTTCTGTTATTATTTCCATTTTCTGGAGTCGTGGTAGATTTATTTGCAGGAAAGTTCAGCCCGTGTGACACCAGAGTGCTCCCCGGCCACAGGCAGCGAGTGCTATCGCTGGGGATTTGTTTGCTCTCTTGTTGGATACATAAGTGCCACAGAGGTCTTGGACTGGTGATGCAGATAATGACTTTGTACTTGCCCAGGAGACACAGATTAGGCCGGGATCAGTTGCAGATTAGCTCCTGCCTAGAGCTGACACCATGAGAAGGCTGTCTGCTACCTGCTGTGGGAGCAGTAAACCCCTATCTCTTCTCAGCCACGGAAAGGGGAAGGGCTGCTGCTGCTGGAAATGCAAATTTACCTCGTGGGGAGATCCCCCTGCTCCCGGCTGATGCAGGGAAAGGCAAAGGACTCGCTCTGTGTGCGTGGCTGGGTTACAGCGGGCTGGGCATCGCTCCTGGGGAGCTGCAGACAGGGAAACTCGTAAAGTCGGCGGGGCTGATTTAAGGTTCCTTTGAATCTTTGCGTGGTTTTGTTGGCCGTGCCACTGCCGTGACCTCCAAACTCTCTCTTTGCTGTGGCGTGGTTGTACGAATGTTCTGAGCACAGTGCCCACCCCAGCTACTGAGTCAGACTATTTATATGAAAACTTATACAAAAAGTAATTCACTTTATWTCATCATCACCTCCTTTTCTTCTGTTGGTATCTGTAGCTGAGAAAAAAATGTTGTGCCTGTATATGTCTGTATAGCAAGGCTTAATGTCTGCATAGCAAAGGTTTAATGCATAAAACTTTCACCCTGCATAGCCAAAAAGCAAAGTATTTAATTCTTTTTGGTCATCTCTTTATTGACCAATGGATTTCACTTTTAGTGAGAAAATTATTCTCTCCTAAATAAAAACTTGCTAACAGTTGTTGGTGTTTACCATCTTGACCATTTGAAAATTTGAAAATACAACCAACATCATTCAACTTCTAATTATTGAACTAATTATCTTTGTTGGTTTCATTGACACAGAGACAAAAAGACTAAGGAGTGTTGGAGTACCCCTGTCTTAAAGTATTTAAAATGTTTATTATGTATAAGTATTTAACCACTGTGACTGGTAGCTGGTAATCAGCCCACAGCACTAATTTTGAGAATTAATTTTTCAACCTCCCGCTTTTAGATCAGGTTMATGAAATCCCAGGGAAGTGTGTGAATTTCTGAGACAAAAATCTGTATTGTGAAGAGGAAAAAGGAGTTCTGTAGAGGTAGATACTCCACAAAGGAATAGGAATGTATTCCAGAAACTTCGCAGCCAGTGCTGCCCTTCTGCTCTGAATGCAAGAGTCCACAGGCCCTAAAACTCCTCACAGATGACACTAAAAAAAAAAAAAAAAAAGGTGAAAGATTCCGGGAAATACCTTTGTTATGTTGCTGGGGGTTTTTTGGTTAATTCCCTCTCAGCCTCCAGGAATGCACTGGATGTCTGTCAGGCCCACAGGGCTGTCCGTGCTGCAGCAGCGTAGGAAAGTTGTCTCTGCACGGAGCTGCCACTGCTCTCTGCCTTATCTGTGAAGGAAACRCAGCAACTCCCACTGGGGAAATTTCATCTTAACTCGATCTTAAAATAAAAAAAATCAAGGGAAAGGTCATATCCTAATAAGCTGTGCAAATCTAAATTCCCAGGGAGCTTCAAAATGACATTGTATGACTAGGGCATTAACAATTTTCCAGCATGTATTTTTGAACTGCTTACAATAGTGGTTTTAACATCCCAGGACAAATAGTAAAAGCAAGAYACAACTGGCAAGATGCAAGATCCGGCTGAGCGCTGTGATTCACAGCACATGGCCCATTGATAATCCAGGGGAGCTGACAAACAGAATGGAATTGGCGACTTTCTCTGCTTTCATTGAGATGTAAATCTTGGGAGGGAGCTTTTTATTGCCCACTTGATGTGTTATTGTGGTCTCAAGGATCAATAGTTTGCACTTTTCCCCCAATCTCAGATGATGGAGCAGTGATTCCCTCAGATTGTCTGAGGAAGGAGGAGGTTCAGGTGCCTGCGTGGGCTGTATGTCTGTGTTGGTGGAGATTTTGGGTTTGTTATGGTCAGATACTGACCAGGAGGTCCAGCATTCCTGTTCAAAACAGATGCTGCCATTGCTGTCCTGCAAAAGGTGAATTAAGTGAACTGATGSAGATTTTACAGCCAGTTTCAAAGGAGCCAGTATTTGTCTCCAAATTATCTTGTCTGGTCCCGTGGCCATATAGATGCAGAGCTGTAAGAAAGAATCCGTAGTTCCAAAATTAACCAAATCCAGTACAAGGTTCTGCCTGAAACAGTTCATAAATCAGAATTAGATGATTGTCTAATTGTATCAGTTTTGCACACCATGCCACAGAGGTTTTAGCAGCCCATCCCTTGTGTTGGGAAGGTGTGCCRTGAGGTTAACACCGACTTCTTGGACCCTGGTGAAAACCAGAGCCTGCTTTACAAATAATCTGACGTTTAGCCTGTTTTGTGATGCTGTACTGGTAGGAGAAAGTGAAGGTGGGGATTTCCATCCCGGTCACATCCCTCTAGAGCAGGCACATCATTGCTGGTGAAGGGTCACCTAAGCTGCTGCAGAGTAATTCCTTCGTTTGTGCCGAGTGTAGGGGTAAGGTCTAAACCAGATGTTCACACCTTTGTTACACAGAGGACAGGAAGGGAYAGGGTGTGGGAAGCACTCAGCTGCTGCAGGCCCCTTCTGATCCTGGGGATTAGAGGTGATCCCAAAGGTTTCAGGGGCAGTTTTGCATCAGGAGTGTCTTACCCTGATATTCAGTGTTCTGTTACACTACGCTGCACTGGACAGAGTCCAGATGTCCCTTCAGAATTTACTTGTTGGTGAATACTCTCAATAGGACTTTAATATGATTCTTTTAAAATACAACTGGATCTTTAAAGAGATCGACCATCAGCATACAGAAATTTGCAGCTCTYGGTATTTTTTTAGCAGCTAAAGAAAACTGAGAACAGTAAAAAGTGCCAGAAGCTTACCCTCAGTCCACATCAGAGCCACATGTTTAGCTGTTCACACGCCTGCTTGAGGGGTTACAAGAAGTCACAGCAAAGACTTTTAGTTCCTCACACCAAACTTGCTTGGCTAGAAAAGGAATCTCCTTAAAAGAAAAACGGGGTATGACAGTAACCATTTATTGCAAGCTTAACTGTTGGTATTCTGGCCCAATTGAAGATAAATTGCTGATGTAAAAACAAACCAATCCAGTTAYCAAGTATCCCAGAGTCTCTGGGCAAAATTGCAGTGCATGATTTGTGGTTTGTGTGTGAGAATGGCACATGTGTTTAGATTAAAGAAATGCAGTTACACATAATTATTCAAAATAGCACTTCTCAGGAAGTTGATTAGTATGTTTTTCAGTACAATAACTTATTCCATAAATGTTGTAAAAAAAAAAAAAAAAGCAAGAAATTAGCTATCAATGTTACCAGTGTTAGTATTTAACTCTACATTTTTGGCTTGAATTGTGGTGCATCCTTACATTTATCACCACATGAAACTGAAAAATTTGCTGTTAGCTGCCCTCCTAGATTACTTRCAGAAGAAATTCCTAAAGCATTTTAAATATAGCAAAAGCCAAGACGATGACAAGAGCACATGACAGAGAAGGGAACTGAAATTTTCTCAATCTCTTTCTTCCCCTCTTTTCAGTGCTGTTAAAATGTAACACAGCTGCTTTGCTGGTACCACTATTGTTAATGTTGCATAACCCTATAATTATTAATCTTTTTGAAACACTGTTGGAACTTGATTATACACTTTTCTCCTCAAGTGAAAGCAGCAAATGCTGTCAAAGGCAGGAATGGGATGGCAGTTCAGATTTTTAGTGAAAGCAGGTGAGTTTCCACGAACTGGGATCTCTAGGGACAGTTGTCATCTCAYACACAGAGTTTCAGAGGATTCCAAATCCGCAGGAGCAGAGGTGGCTGGGGCACACTGGGATTTGCTGATAGACACTCCACTCTCTCCACAGTACTTCTGTGCAAAATGCAAAGTGCAGGTTCTTTAATCGTTCAGTCAAGCGCTGGTAGATTCTTTCCAGCTGGAAGCAAATCTGCAAAAATGACTGGTTAGGATTAGCTGTTAAAAATAGCAGAATTGTGAAATTACACATAAATAGCTTTCTCCTAAACTGTTCTTAGCCGTGGATCCTCCGCTTCCCGTTCGCGTCCTCAAGTGATGTCACTTTAACTCTTGAACGTTTCCTGTCAGAAACAGCAAGGCCAGTTTCCATGCGGGTGTCACRGCGTGGGACGGGGCTGGCACTGGCCACGTGCTGGCCCTCTGGGTGGGACATCACCCAATATTGCAGGCAGAAGAACAAAACACACCGCTTTCAACACGTTTGGCTTGTCTCAGAGGCAAGGAACGGTGGCAAAGCCACGGAATGCTGTTTATGGGCAGACACGGGGGTTTGTTTGAGTGCAAACAGAGCCTGCTTGGGGGRTGAGGGATGCTCACAGGAGTGACAGGCAGCTCACAAGTGTGGAATCGTTTTCCACACCTTGGCAGGTAAAAATGTTCCTTCATGGGCAGAGCAAGGCAATTCCAGTGGGAGAATCAGAAAAAAATTTTACTTCAAAATAGACAGGTTGACAAAAGTAGGACCAAGTCATATCAGCCGTACTCTTAGGATATTAGTAACATAGAGAGAGAATAACCCAACAGAAAATGAGATCAAAGAAATTTCTACCTTTTAGTTTTCAGACACATTATGAAACCAAACCATGCCAGATACCTTATTAGAAAATACAGTAGGTTTTTGAAACTGTAACAAAGTCAGGACTTTGTAGAATTTCACATTAATGTATCATTATGCAGGTTATAGTTAAGTTCTTTTTGAAGTGCATTAATGATTTTGAAATTAAATAAAAGATGAAATCGTGTTCTTTCCTCACAAATATTTTGTCTTTTTTGTTGTTATAAAAGGGCTGCAGGGGGAATATTCATCTTTTAGTTCAGGTTCAGGCAGCGCTCACCCATTGTGTTTTCAGTAAGTTACTTCTGTGTTCTTAAGGGAATGGTATCTTGGGGGTTTTTCCCCTTGAAAAGTACATTTGGAAACAAATTAAATATTTCCATCAAATTCTGTGCTGTGATGGGGGGGCCTTTTCTCAGAAAACTGTGAGGGCTGGGTGGCAGGAGGATTCAATAACTTTGTGTAACAGCTTTGGAGCAAGTGTCCTTCTTTAATTGTCACCTAAAGTTGTGCTGATAATTCCATGTCTGAGTCGTGCATTGTGGCATTTTCTTTTTGAGTGCTGGGGGGAGCTGAGTTTATCAGTATCAGATGGCAGGAGGGAAAACGACGTAACTGAAAAGAGTTTGATTTGCCTGATGGATAAAGTGACATCCAGGACTGCTTGGAGTTTGGTAGGCAAGCTGTTGGCCCATAAACTCACAAAATTAACCCATTTTATTTMGTTTAGAGGTCAAGATAAAGCAGTTCTGTTCTGGGCCTTTCTGGTATCATTGTTTCACAGTAACTCAGATCCCAGGTGCTGGATCTGAGGCTGTTTGGGTTTGTTTTTTTTTTTTTTCCTCTGCTTAGTAGTTACTATAGTTTTAAGTACCAGTTTGCACAAAGCTTTTTTAAGTATGTAAACCAGAAAAATCCTAACGAAATGCCTCTATTTTTTTCTGAAAGTTAGAAATAAAATAACACAAAAGGAGGTACGTTGATGCTAACTTAATGCTGAGTTTTTATAGTGGATGCTTTAGTACTCTTTCTCCCAGTTTGCTATTATTTAGTCAAACACAGGCTTTAAAATTAATATTTATAGAAACAATTTTCAATGCTAAATTTCCTTCAGAAACTTCCCGCCTATTTTTTTTTCTGGAATAAAACACTGAGCACAAAGTTGCTTAATGTTATATTTCATTCTGACCCCAAAAAGACAAGAACGGGGAAGATTCTCCTGAGGCTTGTAGCCCAACAGAAGACTCACAAGTGAAACTGTTCAAGGCAACTTAAATAACTCCACGTTAATTTCCGGGTGTTCATTAAATACTTCTCAGAGTGTTGCAATTGCAGTTACCACAGCTCACCCTCCCCGTGCCCTGAGCCCACACTCCCAGCCTGAAGTCACCTTGACGGGGTGGTTTGAAAGCTCCGTGGAAAAATTAATATTTAGAAAGATGGAGCACATGAGAGGCAGAGAACATTGATCTCAAGGCGTGATAAGTATCTGACACCATTGAGAGCAATCATTATTGAATCACATGCAAAAACATGTCAACATGCTTCAGCTGGGAGGTTTTTGGAGGGTCAAAAGTACAGGAGTCAGGTGACAAGGGATTGCTCTGTTGCTGAAAAGTGGCTGAGCAGGTTGGATGCTTTGCAGTTCGTACAGTTGAGAAGGTTATTTTTTTTTTTTTTTCCCCTTGCTAATTTAAAAGATGAAAGAGATACATTTGTGCAACAGATGATAGGTGTACAAAAGTTCATGTGGCTTTATATTACATTGTTTGGTTGGGTACTCTTAGTGTAGGGTAGGAAACCTGCTGTTGGAGATAATCAATTTTGGGGGTCCGTTTTACTTTGCCTGGTGTTTGTCTTGTCAGAATAACGTTGGGATGTCACCCCTGGTTCCCCTCCAAGCTTAGGAAGGTCTGCTAGAAGAATTTCAGCCCCTAATGAAGGGTATATTGAAAATACCCTTCAATAACTGTGTGTAAATGACTGCATTCCCCACAAAATCTGATTACTCTGGGGGGCAGCTGAAAGAGGAGAGTGCTGAATGTCCAGCCCTCTTTGGTGCTATTTGTCTGCTTTCTCAGGCTTTGGWGTGTTTGAATTATCTTGACATCACAATGGCTGTCCAGGCACAAAGAGCAGTATCTTACAGTGGCATGTATCAGAAATTATATCGATTTCTGTGCAGGAAGGGGTGTCTGCTGTTCCACTGAGAGCTCTGTATTTAATGCAGAAACAGTGCTCAGCACGTTTAGGTTAATGAATGAGTTTTGCAACAGGGTGCTTTTTAACTTTTACAACTTGGTGATTGTCCAACAGATTAAAATATTTTGCCAAAAACCAGCACTCAGTCAAATCATGTGGGCCCTCCATCCAGCCTTGCTGTATTCAAATACATTTTACATTTTTAGTGTTTGGAAGATGACAGCTTCGTGGTGGAAGCRACTCATCCCGATAGGAGAGAAGCATTTTTATGGATTATTTGCAGTGTGTTTGACTGCCAGGAAAAACTTTAAAAGTGGGATTTAATTCAAGGAATGAGTTTAAATTCATATGGCATTTTTTCCTCCTCCTCCTCCTCTTCCTGTGGGAGTATTCAGTATTCTGCCATGGCAGRGAACTGCATGTAGGATATTAATGARTGTGTTTTACCCTMGTCCAGTTGTGTGCCTTATTAGCTCATCTCTTGGAAACAATACTGAAGTTTACTGTCTTGTGAACATTAAAAAGCACTGACGTGACAGAGTCTGAGGAGAGAAAAAAATCCCAGGCTTCTTCCCAAGGGTACTCTGCATCCCTAAATTCCCTACTACTACGAAGTGGATTGAGAAAACTTCATGTGGTTATTATTAATGTTACAGAAATTCTTCAGGGTTGGTATCAAATTTATTGCACCTACGATGTTTTAGAAGAAGATTAACTGGRTATCGTGCACGTAACATCTAACATTTGCCATTAAAGTTATTAACATTCCAAAAGGGAAGACAGACTTTGTATTCTGAATTCCATAATGGAGTGCAACTGTTTAAAATTTCGTACTAGATTGATGCCTCAGCTGTTAATTATTGGCTCAGCACCGTTGGCAAAGAATGGAGTCTATTATTAATATATTAAACAGCATTAAGAGACACGGCAATAATGACCTAATGAAACCAGATAAGCAGTGGAGCAGGAGATTGTCCTGTAAATAGCTGTGGTGCTCACACATGTTTGCTGTGTGCTCTGCCACACTGCCTGAAATCCTGGATAATCTCACACGGGCTTAGGGAGCCACAGAGGAACTGGCAAATTTTCATATAACACACCATGTGTGAGCACGGGATAAACTCACTCAATGTTTTTTGTCATCTGTGAGCACGGGATAAACTCACTCAATGTTTTTGTGCTGTGCTTGAAGGCTTCAGGCAGAGCTGTTTCCTACTGAAACATCAGCAGGCTGCTGGCTGACAGTGCCACTGGGGCTTCGTGGTGCTGGGAGTTTGTTTTATTAACTCTGGGCACAGCCTTGTCCCTGAAAAAGTCGTTTTACACAGGAAATAGGGCGTTTTATGAGCCCCCAATTTCTTACTGCTCTGCATTATGAYGTACATTGATTTATCTGTGCGCATAGATGGGTATGAGATGTAATTTAATAATATATCTTAGCTAAAGGAGTCCTTTCCTAGCCAAAAGCTGAGTTTTAGAAGTGCTTAACTTGAGGAAGGCGTTTCAATGCCTTTAGCACGAATGGAGCGTTCCAAATGAGTGTTTGGCTTAACTTTGACCCAAGCACTGAATTTCTGTCGAAGCTGGAAAACTTTCTATTGACTTCAAAGCAAGTTTGACACCTGAAAGTGCAGTCACAAGTCGTGCAGATGAAACTTCTGAACGGGTCATTTGCCCTTAAAATACTTTTAATGGCAAATACGGTGTTTTGGAAATTACGCGGGTGTCTTGTAGTTGGTAAAACTTTCACTAGACCCAGCAATACAAAGCCTGCCCAGTGCAAATAAATGCCAATTATTAAAGTGTGTTGAGACTTGGAGCCAAGCACAGGCCTGAGAACGTGAACACTCTTATCAATTGAATTGTGTGGTGTTGTTCCAGTTGACAAAGCTCTGCTATCTTGTGTCCCACACAGCGTTTTTGGGGATATTTTAGAATCAGTGACTTCCTTCAGCCCCGGGAGGCACCTCCACGGCTGGAGCAGACCTTCCCCTCAGCTGTTTGCCAAAGGGGGCAAAGGGTTCTCCCAAGAAGTCAGCCCTTGCTGATTACAAAATCCAATGTGATTCATTGCCTGTCTATCAGGATCCTATTTTAAATCACAATGATTCATAGAGAGCAACGCCTACATTTTATATAATGAGATAGTTTTACAGTACTGCCAGCACAAGTCAGGGACGGGCTGTTTGTTTCTGCTTTCCTCAAATCCCTCAAAACCAACAGGAGCCACATTTCAGTTCCACTGAGGCAAGGAGGCACATTGTAAATGCCAATTTGTGGTCTTTGCCCACTAGAATCCCACAGAGGTGTATTCTGATTTTATGTTACCAACCAGATGATACCTTGTTTCTCAGATTTTTATGCTTCTGGAGGTGTATTTTTTTTTTCTGTTCAAAGAAACGAAATAACAATCATTTCTGTTTTGAAGAGTGGGAGGGATTTTTAAGACATTTTCGAACAAAGGCATTGGAAGAGAAGTCTTTCATCAGGGTTACTTTTAGTTTCAGTACATGGTGCCTCACAAAGCATGACTGGAACCAGGAAAGTGCAGTTTTTCTGCTCAGGGGTTTCTAAGAACAGTTTGAGGATCCTTTCCCACAAACTCTGGGTCTGATTTAACAGAGCAGAAAGGATCAGAAAAAGGATCAGAGCAGCTCAGTGTTCTGCCAGTGCTGTGACTGCAGCAGAACTCTTTTATTTCTTTTGTAGTCAGACTTTTACCACCAGGAGCCCAACACTCTGTCCCTTCCAGAAATTTGTAGTTAAGCTCTCCATGATTTTGAGGTGCTGTTCCTTTTAAATCTGATCTATCTGCCTGTGAGTTTTTCGAATCTGTAAGTTAGTATTTCTTATATAGACATTCCCCGTTGTTCAGTATTCTCAATTTCCATTTAAGCTACTTGAGCACARCCTTCCAATCAGTTTCCTTTATACCCTGGAAAAACCTGAAGCTTCATGGATTTCTATCCAGTATCAGAATGCAACAAAGCCTACATTAACAAATTCAAATAGGATGGTAGAATTTGTAGCATATCTGAGTAGCCTGTGGCATTTCTGAACTTGTTTCTCATTTGCAATTATATTTACAAGGGTTTATGTTGCTGCAAGGGTATAAAATGTTGCTGTTCTACATAACTCAGGCCATTTTGTGTGAATTCCATAGAACAGAAAATATATTTAACACTAAACAGCTCTATTATTCCCCGAATGGGCTTTCCTTCCTTGTTTCTATTAACAACTACCTCTTAAACGTTGTGGTAAATTTTATGGACTGTGCTTTTAGTGAGCACAGCTTGTAGTTATAATTCAGCTATAGGAATAAAATACATTTCCTACTGGTTTATGAGTTGCCTTTTTTTGGTCTTTCCAAGTGTTTGGGTTTATACAGTTTCTCCTGGTGTTTTACTGTGCAGCCTTGCTGAGAGGATGAATGGGTTGCCTCCCCCTTTACCTTTTATTTGGCTTTTTGAAGGATGTGGCTGTCACTGGGCTCTGCAGCCCTTGCACTGGGAGTTCTGAGCCATCCAGCCTTCAGCCCTGGTCAGACTGGGAGATGGGACAGAAATGAGCATCTCCCAGCAGTGTTTCAAGGTGTTTCTGGGCTTGCTGGCACACCTTGAACGTTCCACTCGGCCCCAGGTCGCTGCTTTTCCTTCTGCTCTCAGAATTTGGGCCCTGTGCTGGTTCTGCAGGTTGGGACAGTGGGTGCAAGAGGAGCCTTTCCTAAGCTCCTACCCCTCCTCCTCGGTGATTAACCCTTGAGGTGTGTCCTGCTGGGGCAGCCCCTCTGCTCCCAGGCTGGCAGATCCACTGGGGCCAGAGCCACTCCGCTTGTGTTACACGGAGCGTTCACTCCCTTCTTCCCAAAGCGCATTCTCTGCGTGGCATCTCTGTGGTGTTGTCGGCTGGACATGTTAATTTTTGGGCCATTTTCAGATGGCCTCAGAGCCGGACCTGAGGAAAAGAAAAGAAAGTGTCACCTCTTGCCTTGATGTGCTTGGAGTCAGCAGTGCTTTTGAAGTCGTCTGTGTTAAAAGATGCCATTATCAGTCATTTGTGAGCTCATGTTTTCACCAGGTCACTTTCTATTGTGGGGCTGATTTTGACACTCAACATTTCCTACAGATACTGGGTACTTTCTTTGTTCTCACAGCTGAATTAACGTGCGGGGAGCTTCAGTTTAGAGTTCTTTAATTGAAACAAATCCATAAAAATTTGGTTCTTCTGTCCTGCAGTGAGGTCAGTTTTCATTCCAGTAAATAGTTTTGATAAATTCATRCTTGAAGAGAAAGTGACCAGGTGTGGTGAGGCCCTGGTGCCCCCAGGAGTGTGCCTGGCTCGGGGCTGGTGCAGGGCTGCTCTTGTCCCTCCCCAGCACAGTCCCAGAAGTGCTGGAAGGCAACACTGAGGCTTCAAACACCCTTTGAATTCCCAACAAAAATTCATCAATACTTACTCTATCCGTTGCCTGGACCCTTTTCCCCCATCCCTGGGGGTTTCTGATGTGCCATTTGTTTGGGAAATGGCTGCTTTGGTAACTGTTTAATCCTACTGATATTGCTGTTCAGTGTGTTTGTTCATCAGCACATCACCAAAACATTTTCTGCCCTGAATCCCAACCATGTTTTGAGTATGTGCAAGGATAAAAAGAAAAAAAAAAATTATATCTCTCCTTTTAATCAATAAAAATTCTGCAATGGAATTTTTACAGCAAGGCTTTATAGGTTTTTTTGCTGTTACTTTGCTTTTCCTGCTGCAGTTGGCAGAGTACTGATTTTGTCAAACACAGAATTGGGGGCATCAGCCACCGAGGCTCTTTGCCCGTCCTTTTTTTGCTTGTTTGTTTGTTTAGGAGCATCACTGGCTGTGCCGGCAGAGTTCTTGGAAAGAGGTGGTTTTTTTTAGTTATGTTGTGCTCCCTCTGCTGACTCTGCAGCAACAGGACACAGAGAGGTTCGGGTCCTGTGCCGGGAAGCGGGGGGAACATCGGGAATCTGCCGGCCAGGAAGGTGGGAAACARCAATGGGAAACAGCTCTGAGTCATTGTTCGAGATACAAGAAAATTCACATCGTTTGCTTTATCCAAAGCAAAATCATCTCTGTTTTATACTAATGTTGTCTATTAGATAAAGTCCATTATAATGACGGTTGCTATTAGGAAAAAATATGTAATTTTCATTGTTGAGGAAGGTATCTCCTAAATATTTAAAGCTTAGAGTTCCATGGTGCTCTGGCATAACCAGGAATACTGAAAATCTGCRGAGTAGTCCCACACCTGCTGAAGAGGAGTGATGTTTTATTGATAACACAGAGAATGCAGGGGATGAAGATAGCGTTCCTTCCCTGGACAAACAGAGACAAAAGCCTRAATTTTTTTTTTTCTTTGCCAGGAAAAAGCAAAYGCAGTAAGGTGTGATTTTCTCTCAGTAACCCGAAGTTCAGTGAACAGGACAAGGTGATACCATTTTTCCCAGTCTCTCTAGAAYGGGAGCCCAGCTGCACCTTCCAGGGCCATCAGCCAACACCTCTCTGAAGGCAGTGGGTCCCCAGCCCCCGTGCCTCACGTCTGGGACCTGGCAGCAGCACTGGCAAAACGCTGCCTCGAGCTGCCTGACCATTGCCACACAGAATTTCTGTGTCAGAGGTGATGAGGGAACTGAGCTATTGGAAGGGGAATGCAAGTGGGTTATCACAAGACTGTCTGCTCTCTTTTTATAGTCCTTCTGCAGCCTTCTCCTCTAGGAGATCAGTGAAGGTCTCTCACTCAGTGGATGTGCTGCCGTCACTTAGGGGAGATGTGTTTTTGCAAGGCACACGTGAAATATTTTGTTGTTCTTCCAAATAGATAAATAAATTGAATCTATGGGGGTATCAAGCTGCCCCTTCACCGTCTCTAAATTTTTCCTAAAAGCTGAGAATGATGGTGTGATCTTAACCAACTTATGTAGGATGTTATTTCACAGAGGGTCTGAGCTGCCTTAATTAAATTAATTGGCAAAAGTCCCACTAAGTTCTGCCGGACTTGCATATGAGTTTACGTGACAAACTCTGACACATTTATACATGAGAGGAAATCCAAACTATTCCATGGAATTCGTTTTCATTAAGAAAAAAACACAGCATTATTTAGATGATGCATCTGTATTTATACCTGTCCCTGTCATGTCATTATGCCTTCCTTGATTTTAATAATGTTTCAAAGCTGAGAAGCTTTATCTATTTATTTTTTCCTTCTGGTTTTCTGCAACTCCTGTGAGGCTGGGGTGTTCTGGTTGCTTCATTAAATACCTGTAGGGTCATATTTTGGTAGTTTTGTCTGGAAAGAGCGTGTCTAGAATGCAGCACAACAGGCCCTTCAGGTTACCTGAGCACAGGCAGTGTTTGTGGTAAAGAGCAGCTCGCAGTCCAGGATGTTTTCCATACCTTGGTAATGCCCTGTGTTATATTTTATGTTTTCCAAGTAGGAAAAATGCAGGGAATAACTGTGTGAGGAACTGGGAAGCAGCCCAGTTAGGGGATGAAGCGATGGAGGAGAGGAGATTTCTGCCTGTCAGCAGCAGAACCACCAAGGGTGGCTGTGCCAGCTGAGTTCAGTGCCTCTGGTCCCTCGCACATAACCCTGAGCAGTTCTGCAGGAGATGAAACAGACTGAAGGCACCTAGAACAGCCAGCTCCATATCTCAGTGTTAAATGTTATCTCAGCAGCGTTATCTCCTTCACTCCTGCTCTTCTGGAGGATGAAATGCCGAAGCTCCTCGCTCTGACTTTGTGAATGACGTCCCTGCTGCTGTTCTGCACAGCCTCTTGCTGGCTGAGAACGATTTTTGCACAGGAAAATCTTCTAAATCAGATAAATACTTACAGGTCTGCTACCTGGATGTCACACAAACCTCTCTGAGTGTTATGAAAGCATTCTTTAGTCTGTTCATTGGGCTTGTCCATTGGATTTTTTTTAAATCTTGGTTGTTGTGTTTTGGTTCTTTTAAAGCCATGAGAAGACTACAATTGGTTGGGTTTGGTTTTGGTGGTTTTTTTTCCAGAGAGAAATGTTGTCATTCCTCTTTCCTGGGGAGGAAAAAAGACAAAGTACACAGCAAAAATCAAGTAAAACTACGTGTAAAATCAAAGTATTTGTAAAATAACCATTAAACATCGGAACAGTCTTCACATTTTGGTTTTGAATAGTGCAAGAGTAAAACCAGCATGGAAAATGTTTCCTTCATTTTAGTATTTCTAACATAAATTCATCTGAAAATTGAAATTCATTGGAAAATGTTGTTAAATTGAACAAAATATCCATAATTTTCTTAAGTCACATGTGAAGATCGGAAAAACTGTAATGAAATGCTTTGTGTTTTATACCCAAAACCTGAGCAAACCTGGAAATTGTCATCATTCAGAAGTGGTTAGGAACAATATTACCGTGGGATCTGAAGAGTCATGGGATGTTAACCTCTGGAAGGGGTGGAGTTGATAGGCTTTTGACTAAAGATTTGTAAATGGCTGCTGACTCCAGCTTTTATTACCTTATGGCAGAAATATGAGCAGGATAAAGCAGAATTACTCTGCAGTAGCTGATAGGTGCAGCCACAATTCCCTGGTTTTCTCTCTGGTGTAATCTTGGCATTTGTATTTCCTCTGTTCTCAGCACGTAGAGCATGTGTGTGATTTGGATAGACATGCACAAGAAAACAATTAGTAGGGAAAAACCAGCATGTGTGAAACCAGATCCCTTCTATCCAGTGATGCTTAAAACCACAGGTTACTCTTCGATTATTTAATTTTATTTTGTTTCTTCTAAAACATAATAAAAATCTAAACCATCACAGTTCTAGGCTAGAGATACTTTTACCATGAAGCCGCTCCAGCATTTTTTGGTAGACTTTGCTGAAGTGATTTGGCTGTGCTGACTGGGAAACAAGATTTCTGATCAGGAATTCCTACAGCCTCTTCGATTTTGGAGCTTGTGTGTGCCAAGCCAGACCTCTGGACTCACCTGCTTATCTGAGTCTGTCTAAGCTGTAAGATATCTGTACTTTGGGAAGTTCATGCACACACACTGGGCTGTAATGACACAGGAGTTTCACAGAATTACTCATGTTCTGCATCATCGACTCCTCCAGAACATCCCAGCCGTGGACTGAGTGAAGGGAAATCCAGCTCAGCTGTAACTTGCYGTTCAGCTCACAGGGGTTTGCAAACTGAAGCTTTTTAGCTTGAAGAGGCAAAGTGAGTGATAAGGCCTTGAGATTGTGAGAACATTTTTCAGAGGTTTGCTGGAGGATGCAGGAAAACTGTTAATTTTTCAGTGAGATCAGTGGCAGGTGGCTGAGTTCATCTCTGCTCAGTGAGTGGCCCGAGCTTGTCCTTGCCTTTAAGCAGGTCCTGAAGCCTCTCCGGGTGCTTCTCCAGAGCAGGGAGGTGTCTGCGCAAGGGCAGCTCTGGGGATGGGTCCTCCTGCCCTGTGATGATTTGGTTTCCTGCAGTTATTCCCTGTCCACACAGCAACCTCGTGGGTGCCCCTGAGCGTGTGAGTCCTGGGAATCCCCGGGATGAAGCTGGGCTGTGACTGGGAATGTGCCTGTGGCCATCCTTGCTCCTCACCCCTGAGGCAGAGCTCCAGCAGAAAGTGCACGGAACCCTCGATGGCACTTGCCTAAGGGGATATAAACCAGTCACATGTCTCTTGATTTTTGTATTAGTTTAAAGATGTGTCTGGGCATTACCAGAAATGGGCTCTTAAGAAGGAGTCTGTCCTGGTTTATTGCTTCGTTTAGAAATCTGTTTCGGGAGGACAGTTCCCAGGGTTGGTGCCAGGGATTTGCACTTTGTGCTCACAGGAAAATTCGTAGAATCAGAGAATCTCCTGAGCTGGAAGGGACCCCCAAGCATCAGAGTCCAGCCCCTGGCCCTGCACAGCCACCCCAACAATCCCCCCCGGGCATCCCTGGGAGCGGTGTCCAAACGCTCCTGGAGCTCTGGGAGTCTTGGGAATGTTCCCATTCCCTGGGGAGCCTGGGCAGTGCTCATGATTTGAGCACTGGACTTGAAACGTGACCATTTGGGAGGTAACACACAACACCGAGGTGCTCTGTGTTTTCCCCAGAGATCTGTCACTCGTGGCAATTAGGAATCCTGTTGTTTCCAGGTAGAGGATAACAGGATAACATCCTTAATATCCCATCCAGTGGGACAGGGGGGTGGCTGGGATGCAGCAGCACCTCTTTGTTCCCACCGCAGTGAGAATCCCTCATCTCAAGGTTCAGGAATTAAAAAGATCCCTTGCAACCTTCGTCGTCAACATTCAAGGCAGAAGAGCTGAGGGGCTGTGCTGGGAGTCCTAAAAGGGGGAAGGATGGTGGTGGCATTCCCGAGGGAAAGCAGAGTGTAACCATTTCTAGCCACTGGCACTTGAGCAGAGCTGAAGGGAAGGGCAGTCACAGCCTCACTTACCTGTCAAAGCACGGGATGAGCTCCAAATTCTGGAGCACCTCTGTTCCAATAGCTTTGTTTTGCAGCAGCACTTTTGGCAGCGTGACGAGTAGTTTTGAATCAAAGCAGATCAAATCAAAGTTTCTGTTATCTAGAGGTTAAAGGCCACTTACTTGATTGGGTCTAAAGTCCAAATTAAACAGCCAAAGTGACCAAGCTATTTTAGTTCTGAAACATCTCTTCTATTTTTAGGTTAGAATGTTCTTTTTATAAATAGTGGAAAATCAAACACAGACCCTGCTTGTAAAACAGTCTTTGCACTTGCTGTAACTTACTTGCTTAACTTTTTCATAGTTGAAATATGTCTAAATTAAGGATTTTGGTTCAGCTATCTGTCAGAAGAGGACTTGGAAAAACATTTCATCTCTCAATCTAAATTCACTCAGTTTGCAGAAGATTTTTGCAGATTGAAGTTTCCTATTTGTTTACTGCTTTCAAGATTTGCATCAATTTATATGGAATTTGAAAAGCCATAACTTACATTTCCTTGATCCTTGGGATTAAACTTTTGGCAAACTCGAATGAGCAAAAATTTCAAATATGTCTGGTTATTTGGAGGAAAACCACCACTATTTAATACCAGCTACTTTGGGGTTTTTCCTTACTATAAAAATCCTTGAGATTTTCAGGCACTTGGGAAGAACGGTGATTAGAATTCACAAAACTGAGAATTATTTGTGGAAGACTTCTAATTTTATTCATGAAGAGATGCAGTTAAAGTTTGGCTCTCAACCCACTGGCCATGGCACACCTGGACCTCAGCTTGAGCCTGAACACATTGGAGATAAAAACTCCTTTTAAAATGTCTCTTTCTTGTTGTTGCTTGCAGGGATTACAATGGTTGACACAGAAATGCCGTTTTGGCCCATGAATTTTGGAATTAGCCCCGTGGATCTGTCAGCCATGGATGACCACACACATTCCTTTGACATCAAGCCCTTCACCACTGTTGACTTCTCGAGCATTTCCTCACCGCACTATGAAGATCTTCCTCTTGCCAGAGCTGATCAGTCAGGCCTGGATTATAAATAYGATATCAAGCTCCAGGACTGCCAAAGTAAGCTTTTCCTTTTTGGAAGTGTTTCCTCTGTGTCCACCTTCCCTTCATCCCCCGGCACATGTGCTAGCAGCAAATGGATTTAGAGGAATTCAGGTCTCCTGTGTCAGCAGAGATGTCCTTGCAGGGCAGGCAGAAAAGAGAGGACACCCATAGCAGACCTCCACCCTTCCAGAGCAGCAGCTGGAGTTTAGGAAAGGCATCATAAAGTATCCAGAATTACACTTTATGAGACACATGAAGCCCTCCATTGTCTCTATTCCTGTACCTTGTGTGCAGCTTGTCCTTCGAAGCTCCGTGCACACAATGCAGAATAAATACCCTGGATGTTCAGGAGTGCCCAGCATACAGGGCATATTAATTATTAATATGTGCAGCTTTTACATTCCAAACAGCCTAAGAAGCTGATGGCGTAGAAATATTGGCTGCATCTGAGTCGCAGCATTGTTACAGCTCCTATCACTGCTCCTGGATCATTCACTTGCTGTGAAACATGCTGCTCTTTCACCCCTTACACTGAAAAAATTACACTAAATCCCCCTTTTAAGAAAGGAAGTGACGTATTCCTAAATAAATTGTTTCTGCATTCCTGCTCAGAGTAGGAATGTGAGGTTGCTGTGCCTGGAACTCTTTTAAGGATCCACTTCTGCTTAGATGTGACATCACTTTTATTTGTAGTAATCTGGACAGGAACTCTTTCAGGGAATTCTGGCTGGGAAAACTGTGCTGTTTAATTTTGGTTGTAGAGTGAAGCAGGTGCTGTGTATCTCTGCATTACTACTGTGATAAATGAATGGACATTTTTCCCAGCTAGTGATTTATTTTTCTTTTGTTTAATTAGAAATATTCATAACATTTTAATGCCAAGTAGTTTTAAAGAGTGCAGTAGAGTTTAGATGGCATAAATCCTCCTCATCTTTACTTAGATGATTTCTTCCCAGTTCATTTAGGAATAAATCTTTCTAGTTTGTACAGTGTAGCCAATCTGGAAAAATAAAAATTTTCACATTCTTTAATACTCTGTCTGTTCCATCACTCCTGATGTAATGTAACTGTCAAATTTCAGCTCTCTTCTGTGACCAGTGATGATTGATTCAAAGACATCATATTTACTTGTTTGAGCTCATTCAATATTAGAAACTGCCCTCTTAATTAGAAACTTTCAGAAGAGCAAATTTATCTCTAATCTGCATCCGGAGTTGGACAGTTTTCCCCAGGAGAGAGCTAAGTTTCTTGAAATATCCAATATTATTTTATCACGTACATATATATAATTGAATTATATATAATTGAATTATATATCATTCAATATATAGGTCTATTAGACACTTGAATATTTTTTAACCCAGATTAGTCACTCCAGCCCATCTCCCTGTAGGAGTTTTTCAACACCTCAAAGCAATAAACCAGATAGAGACTGAGTAAAGCCTGAGTTCTCCATTCATCAATTTTTAACATCCATCTTCGAACCATTCCACACTACAGAGCTGAAAGCTGGATCTGTAATACACTTTCTCCATCAGAATCTGCCCCTTCCAGCTTTTCCAGCCAGGGAAATGCAGCWTCCAGCTCCCATCCCTTTGCAGCCTTTGTCTGCTGCTGGCTTTGCTGTGGAGCAGACCTGCGAATCCCACCCCAGCTTGACCGGGACGCCTCGTGCTCGTTCCTTGCTGCTTCTCCCGCGCATTTCATTGGAGTTTATCATTGAACTCTTCTCTTTGCGCAGGTGCCATCAAAATGGAGCCTCCCTCCCCGCCCTACTTCTCAGAGAAAGTGCAGCTGTACAACAAAGCTCACGAGGAGGCGTCCAACTCGCTGATGGCCATCGAGTGCCGCGTGTGCGGGGACAAGGCCTCCGGCTTCCACTACGGGGTGCACGCCTGCGAGGGCTGCAAGGTGAGCTGCCACCGAGGCGCTGCCCTGGGCATTCGATGCTGTTCTCATCTAAATAATCCCTTTTGTGCTTATTAAAATCGCACCTTTGTGGCTTTTTTAAAGAAAAAGCAGAACAAAAGGTTTAGGTGTTTACGTACGTTTTCCCGCGTGTAATTTATGACTTAGTGWGCAGGAGTTTTTTAAAATGTGGCTTGCTTTTTTCTTGTTGGTGTTATTGGTCTATTCAGATTTTTTTGTGCGTTTTTTCTCCTTTCAATCATGCAAGCATGTTTCATTCCTGCTGCCTTGGAGGTCACGTGCAGAAAATCTGAATTCTGGGAACGCAGCAAGAGCAAACTCATGCCCAGCTCCAAAGCTCTGAGCAATTTAAAATTCAGGCTCTGTTATTCTGCTTGAGTCGAGTTTCTTCACCCAATTTACACATTTTAGGTGACTACAGAGAAGTCTAATGGTATTAAGAATGTGGCTTTCTGCTTTAAAACCGCCCTGACTTTTTTATCTCAATGATATTTAGTGTTTATAAGATGTTAAGGGACAAATGAATGGTGTAAAAATTGCAGTCCTCAAAAATGAGAGAAGAAATGTCAGAGAATTAAAATATTTATAATTCATTGAGTTCAAAGAAAAACATTAGAGTTTAATGGGAAATTCCCATCTTCTCCATTTGCAATATCTTGAGGAAAATAGCTTAAAGGAAAGAACCAATCCAGAGCTTAAATAAAATTCTCAGCAGTGAATTAGGAACACACATAAAGCAATAAGTGTGAAGTAGATTACTTAAATTACAGTTACTTATATAAATAAAAGTTGGCATTATGCTTTTCCTGTTATTATTCCCTGTGAGGAAAAAATAATTTTTACAAGGGAAAAATGGTGATAACTCCATACAAACTTTATTAATTGATTATGACTGACCCAAAAAAGCACCTTTAAACTGTAAAAAGAGAAACAACCTACAGCCTTTTTCACTTACTAGAGTTGGAACTGCTGTTGGAAGAATTTTTGGTTTGTTGTGGTTAACRACAAGTTTTCTACATTGATAGTGAACTTTAAATTTACTTTAAATTTTGAAAATGTCATGTTTGGTTCATAATAATTGTCCCACGAGCAGTGCAACAACCGGAGCTTCGCTTCCTTTGSAGTTGTGCTGTCACCTTAAACATCCCAAATATCCTTTAAACCCCACTGATTCCCTACAGCTCCTCCAGCTTTTTGAGAATTTTACCCCTCTATCAAACTGRTAAGAGCAGAGCAGGAGCGGAGAGGATGGTCCCAGGAGCTTTGCTTGCTTTGGGAACGCGTCTGATCCGGGCCAGGGTGTGCACAGAGAGGTGCTCTGGGTGTGTGGAGCAGGGCCACGATGGCACTGGCAGTTTCTTGCATCCCTTTTCCATGTTTTTCTCTTTTCTCCAGGGCTTTTTTCGAAGAACCATCAGGTTAAAGCTAATTTACGACAGATGTGATCTAAACTGCCGCATCCACAAGAAAAGCAGGAATAAATGTCAGTACTGCAGGTTTCAGAAGTGCCTCGCCGTTGGAATGTCACACAATGGTAAGAGTTTAAATCACTGATGGYTCATCTGAAAAATAACGTGGAACATCAGCACAATTACTGAATGTGCTGCTCCAATGCCCACAGCCTTCGGTTTCTTTGCAGCAGGCAGTTTAGAAATCCGTGTCACAGGGATTGCCCTGACTTTAGTTTTTCATGACTTTCAACATGAAAACCAGAGAGGTGGAGGTTTGCATTTCTGGCCGTAATACATAATGTAACGTGTGAGTTGGTTTTGCTCTCCACCATTCCTGCTCGTTGGTAGTTCCTCCTGAATATATTCCTTGTGTAATTGCTATTTTTCACTTCGTTGTCCTGTTTTCTGACCAGACCCTTTTTTTTTTGGCTGCTGGAGCTCAAGATGCCTTTCCCAAAAGCCAAAAACTTAATTATGAGAGCTGGGTTAGAGAACGTGCTGAAGCTTTGTGAAGAACAGCAACTTGAATTTGCTGTGTGGGTCACTCACCAAGGGCTGTTAGCATCACTGAGTTAGCACTTCTCACCCTAAAACACAACATATTTGAAATGAACTGGCCAAAATGGTACACTTTTAAAAATCTCTATCCTCCTCCTTCCTAGGACACCCACATCTGTGGTTGCCTTCTTTACCATAAGTAATGGCAGGGAGAATATCACAATACTGCTCTCCTGCACAGCATTTAGAAGAAAGTCCCTCTGAACTTTAAAATTAACAGAGCAATTCATGTGGAAATACTTACGAATGTTTGGACAGAAAGACATAATGAAGATTCTTTGTTGCCTTGCTTTGGCAAAGCTGAGTAAAAACAGGAATTAAATGTCATAACATAGAGACTTATGTAATTCTAAGGGTAAAGAATTGCAAACATGACTGGGAAAATAATTTCTCTGTGGTTTTTTTAGAACTTTCATTATTTTCAGTATAAAAAATGAGTGTGCTGTCCCCAAGAGGAAAGCTGGACTGTGGTTTGCAAAGTTAATACATGCACTGAATGTAAATTGGTATGGGAAATGTTTTGCTAATAGAAAATACGGTTTTCAGATTCCTGGGATGCAACAGTAACGCTTAAAAATAAATCTAATTTTGAAATGCTACTGTGGGTATTTTTATAGTAATTCAGGAGGGATTATTATTAATATTATTATTATTATTATTATTGTTATTATTTTCAAGGTTCATGCCAGATTCTCCCCTGGCCTGGCAACACAAAAGCTCCCAGTTGTGTCAGTGGGATCCATGGGCAGTTCCATGAGGAAGGGGATGGCCCAGACCCTTCTCTCTGGCTTGTAACACAGAACAGCTTTAAAATTATCATTTCCCCTGCCATTTGTCCCTCTTCAGCCACTGCCCAGGCAGAAGCTGTGGCACCAACAAGGTTATAGGAGTCAGGGGGAGGCAGGAAAAGGGCAAAGCCATTTGCCCCAGGGCTCCAAGGAACATTTTCCTTTGCTCCAACCAGGAGTTCTCCCAACAAGGAGTCAGTGTTTCTATTCAAGTGTTGCCTTCTACACTTGCCTTTTTCATTTTGCCCACTCTGGTYACATTGCATTGCACAAAACACCCTCATCCCTTCATCATTTATGAACAAATTTATAAAGAAGAGCTGAATTTCACCTTTGAGGGCCCAGGAGCATAAAGAAATGCAACACTGGGTGTGCTCGATGACACTGAGGCACATTTTTATGTTACATCCACAGATTACACCTCAGCCACTCGGGCAGGGAAATTATCTGAATGTTAAACTCTTTGAAGCAGAATGTGGGTTATTTGTGCCCCAGGGTTGCAGTCTGTGCCTGTCCTTGTGGAGATGTTTTATTGCAAAATGGTCAGGACAAAAGGGGGACTGCAAGGAGACGCTCAGCAGCTACAGCCACATTTTTTCACGTATAAATGCTACATACCACTTGGCTAAAGGTTAAAAAAGACAGTGGTGTTCTCATGCTTGGAATATTGTTTTCCTTTCCCTCTCTAGCCACAGTGCTGCTCCGGGTTTAACCCTGAGTTGTGCAGATTGGGTTCTGAAGCGCCACTGAGGAGAAGCCTGGTTCTTTTGGTTTRAAAATGTCATTTATTTCGTTCCCTTCTGCTAAAAGTCCTGCTTGTGTTAACCCAGCTACTGTAATGGAGGAAAGGGAACACATGGCAATATGTCTTTATCATCAGTGCTGGGAGCAGGGGATTGCTCAATCTGGGCACATGGCTCCAGTAAAGTCAGACAGGTGTCCACCCTGGCTTTACCCTGTGGTTTCTAATGTAACAAACTGTATTTATGGGCTGTTTGGAGTCTCCTTCATGCTCAGAAATAATCCTGACCATCAGCAGAGTGGCGTCCTACGGGACRGTCTATAAACAATCATCTTTTTTACATTTAGCTTCCCCAAGCAGTAAAACCTGGGGTGAGGGTAAATGYTGTAGTTTTTCCACAGGAAGCCAAGGGATAGAGTGCAGCAGGTGGTGACTGACTGCATTCACCGTTGGCTTTCTGTTCCTGGCACTGGGAGAATCCTGCAAAGGCGAGGGAAAGGAAGAGCTGCCGAAGGAAAGGGAGAGATCCCAGCTGCAGGCTCCTGCCCAGGCTTGCGGAGTCTGGGATTACTGGGAAGGGAGCTGCCACCTGAACCCCTTCCACCCTCTCAGCACCGGCAGCCAGCCGGCTTTCCAGAGCTCTTCCACCTCCTGCCAGCCTTTTCCCTGCCCTTCCCACCCCTGCTGATCCCCTTCCCAGGCTCTCCTTTCCCCAGCCTAACCTTTGTAAGTGTCATCATCAGCCCCTCCTCCTTCTTCTCCTCCTCTCATCCAAAATCCCACTTTCCCAATTCCTCCCAGCAACCTCCCACTGCCTGACCTCTCCCTGATTTTTGTCTCAGTCCCCTGAAAATGACAGTGACAATGATTTTTCCAAAAGGAAACTACKAGGCTAGTCCCACAAAATCGATTTTGCCCCCAATTTTGCCTGCAATGCTAATAAGCATTGAACAGGATCTGCTGGAACTAATATCCCATTTATAAAATCTGTTCTAAACCTGAAAAAATAAATCCTATGTCTATGAAATTGTAAGATAGGAATGCTGGATTCACAACTCTCCTTGTTGTTAACGAGTTGTTATATTTAAAATATACTTTATAATGAAATGTTATATTTAAAATACAACATTTGAGTCCTGATCACCTTTTCTTTTGGTGGAATGGAGTCCTCTGCCAATGGGATTGCAAATTCTGAACCTGCTTTTGCAAACCTCTGCTCTCAGGAACAGGCCCACAACAGAATCATTTCCTGCTGGGGTTCAGTGTAATTTAATAGAAAGAACACCCAAGCAAATGTGAAATATCCATCATGTGTCACTCAGAGACTGAGTTTGCTGAAAGAGAAATGGAGTTCAGTCATAAAAATAAACAACTTTGTTTCTACAGCCATGAAATAAGACAACTRATCAATAAATATAATAATAGATGAAAAATGGAGAGCGGGGGATGTCTTCTGGCATAATTATTTATTCTTGGAAAAAAGGTTCCTGTTTGCCCATCAACACATTGCAGCAAACTCATGGAAGAACAGTGGCTGGTTGTTTCCAAGACAAACATCCCAGTAAAATCCTCTCTATATGATCTTAGCAGCACTTTTCCTTTATCCAAGGAATACACTAATCACTGAAAAAATATTCATAGTATTTCTATTTCCCCCTAGGGCCAAAATGCAAACCTTGATTTCTTCCTTCCGTTTTTTGTTTTGATGCTCTTTTGTTCTGTTTTGTTTTCATAAAACAAAATAAATTCCGTTTACTGAGATATCATGTGATAAATCACTCTTGATTTTGATGGCTCGTTTGAAACATTACCCAGTCAGTCCCCAGATGAATAAACAGTGTCTTGGGTGGGAAATACATGAAAAGTAGGAGGCTCAGAGGAGATTTGGTATTGAGCAATTTTGAGCTCAAATGATGAGGTAGAACCATTTCCTGGTCTTCCATGTATTGGACCATGAGGAACTCAGCCTTTTCCAGCTTTTTATTCCRTGTACAACCTTCTTCCCCATTCCTTAATTCTTATGGTAACACTTTCTAGCACTTGCTATGCTGAATTCTGCTGAGCTGTTTARGAATTTATTCCTGCAAGGCATGCGAGGGTTTTGTTTCTAAACAAATGAAAAATCCCAGATCCACATGGTGATTTGCCCAAAACAATACAAGGCTCAATGGTGGTTCCTACCCTCAGCCAACAGAACTTTAATATCTCAAATATTCTTTACATTTTATGTAGATTGGAGGTAGAACCAGRGGGTTTCACCGACAGCTGACAGCAGGTTTGCATTTCTAAGCAGGGTGTTGTRATGGTATTGTTTGAGCACAGAGATGATTTCCTCTTTGGGATTTRTTTGTTTACATTTCTTTAAAGCTCTTCAGCTGTTTTGCCTAAATTACCAGAGAAAAGCCTCTTTCCTTGCTTGCCTAACCCTGTTTTAACACACGCTGCAGCAGCCCACAGCGAAAGGCAGCGGAAAACTCAAATGTGCTTTGTGAGGTGCAGCTGCAGGCGCAGGAAGGTGGCAGAAAACCTCTTTAAATGTGCTTTTTGAGGTGTAACCCGTGTGATGTTCCTCAGCCATCAGGTTTGGGCGGATGCCKCAGGCGGAGAAGGAGAAGCTGCTGGCAGAGATCTCCAGCGACATCGACCAGCTAAACCCCGAATCCGCCGACCTGCGGGCGCTGGCCAAGCACTTGTACGACTCCTACATCAAGTCCTTCCCTCTGACCAAAGCCAAGGCGAGGGCCATCCTGACAGGAAAGACRACAGACAAATCAGTCAGTTCCCTCTTTTTTTTGTTTCTTCCTTTTTTCCGTGTAAATGATTTACCAAGTTGATAACGCAGCTCTTGAAAAAAAAAAAAAACTGACAAAACACCAAACCTAAAAAAAACCTCACTCTGCTGTTGGCAGTTACATATTTCAAGCTGTGTCTGAAACACAGGAAATGTTTTTAGATAGAATAAGTAAACATTATTTGAAAAAACTCCAAGTTCACCTAATAAAATACTTGAAACCGGTACAAGAATTTGAAGGTCATCTTAACCTTTTTGTATTCTCTGATCCTCTCTTCCCGTTTTCCTTCTCCTTGCCCAGAGGTTATCTCCCACACTATCTGTTTAAGGTGGCTCTCTAGCTGTCAGGAATTGCCTGCTGTCCTATTCCAGCATCCCTACCACAGCGTGTTATCAGCACTGGCTGTTCCCTAAGGAATATTCCTTTTCCTACRTGGCGAACGATTCCAGCCCCAGCACAGCCACGGGGCTGAACTGTGGTGCTCATTCTTATGATGCTCTGATGACTTCCTGCTTTTAACTGGGCTATCTCTGGGCTATCTCAGGTCAGATCAGTGCCCTGTGTTGGTGCAGTTGGAATTTTAGGAGAATGGACGGGAAAATCTTGGAAAAGTAAGGAATAGCGATCAGTGTGTTCGTGGGTTGCCTTGCAAACTTCACTGGCAATGCATCACAATCTTCTGTGTCAGTGAGAGGAGGATAAATAATATCTGACCATTTCAGCAGGTTTTAAATTTGGACAGTATTTTAATACCTAAAGAACAAAATAGTTTTCCAAAACTTACAATTCTTAGTTTGATGTACTTTCTAGAACCATTGGCAGAAATTTTACTGTCAGGATTACAACAGAGACTGTATTTCATTTTCCTTAATAATTTCAGACAGCAAAGAACTTGGAGGTATTTCGGGCTCCCAAAAGGTATTTCTTCCTTTCCTTAAAGGCAATTAAAATAATAATTTCAGTGTTGTCCAGAAATTGGTTGTACCCCTCACATAAAAGCTTTAGGTGTGGTGGGCACTTACAATGTGAGTCACTTTTCAGCATGGAATATATAAAGTTTGAATTAGCACAGTTTATTTGTTCTGCAGAAACTGATGTGCAACCTGGTCATGTCTGACAGTTCCACCACTGCAATTCTCACCCAGTAAATGTGTAATTACATCAATCACATTCTCCTTTTTTCTTGGAGGTTTTTAAACTTTGGCACATTAGAAACAGCAATAAACCAGTAGACAGAGCCCAGCTTTTCAAGTGCTGCCAATTTTCAAGTCTTTTTTTGAAAATACCACTGAAAGAGTGACAGTATTTAATGGTTGCAACTTCCATGTTTTTATCAATGGATTTGGTGCTCTGGAGCATCAAACTGTTTACTATGGGCAGAGTTTAAATTTCTGTTATTTTTTAGTTGCTGTATCATCTGAATTAATTTAAAACCTTTGGATATGCAAGCGAGTGTATCAAAACTAGAATGAGTAACTCATCATCTCCTGGGAGATATACAGAGCTCATTTGATGTGAGATTCCACTCCCAGGTTCATCTGAATCTTTATATTAAAAAACTCTTCAGCTATTTTGAACTCTTTCTTGATTTCCATCTATCATCAGCAGGCCAGTGGTGTAATATGGGCTTTCTAAAGCACATGGGCATGGACATAATGACGACTTTTTGTTGTACTTGGTGATCCCACTTGAAAGAACAGAAAGAAATKACCTAATAGAACCAAAATACTCATTTTAAAAGCATCTTCTGCAGTTTTGTTACTCCACTGTTCCACGTGTGTGCATATCCACGTGTGCAGATACGTATTTAATGGTTTTGCTGCTGCCAAAATGTCATTACCTCCTGAGAAATTCCTTCTCCTCCTGCCTTTTCTCAGCGCAGTGCGTTTGCTGTTTCAGTTTCACACTGAAATCCTCAGTGCAAGTGGGAAAATAGCTTCCTCCCTCACACTGGGATGTCCCGGGGTCCATGTGCAGAACCTTGGGATGGGAGGAGGATGGGGATGAGCCTGGGGATGAGCCTCTGCGGGCATTGCCCCCGTCAGGAGGCACCACCAGGAGCCACCGTCAGTTTAATGATTCCATAATTKAGCACTGATTCGATTTCAAAACTATCTTAATCAAATAGGAATAGAATTTTAGGAGTTTGCAGAGGCTGATTCTGTGGGAAAGGACCACTGGCTATGGCTAGGAAGGCTTGGGTTATTTTTGAACCTGTTCTGCAACATGTAGTGAGTATAAAACCATGAGACTGAGCACCCCTGTAAGGCATTAGAAGCTGCAATCATAAATGGCCTTAAATTTTAAAAATTATTTCTCTAGTCCAATTGTTGGAGTATAATGCCTTGTATTTTAATTAATTAGTCAAGTATTTTAACAAACCTATTCGTATCAGTGGGTATTTGCTCAGTGCAGCAATGAACTATTTAATCATTAATCCTCTGAGGGAAAGATTCTTCAAATAAATTTGAGAAATCCTCGCATAACCACTTCTTTAAACCCAGGAGCTTCTTTTGCATATTCTGGAACAGATTGTTTCCAGATCCTAATGGAAGTATTCTGGCACTACTTTTTCTAAGCTGCTTTCAAAATTGATTTATTCCAGTTGAGTTTATTTCACAGTCAGACTCATTCCTGTGTTCTGAATTGTGGTTTGTATCATGGTATTTGTTTTTTCTTCCCCAAAGACAAGCTGAGTGGGTTTAAATAGATCCTAACTTTGTTATTTTTAAAGGAGTTAACAGCAAAAGGTTACGTTTATCAGATAATCAATGCCATAAAGCTGATATTACTTGCAGTGTTTCCTAAGATAGAGCATGAAAGTAAATAAAGGAATCAAAACGTGAATATTCTCTGTCTTCCTACAAAAAAAGAAAGTTCCTGTACACTCATTAGATTCTCTTTTATAGAAGCCATTATAATTCAGGTAAAAGAAGCATCATTTTAACCTTTTGTTAAACATTCCAAACTTGGAATTCTGGAACATTTTGTAAAACAAAAAGCAAACAAACAAAGGAAAAGGCAAAACTCCTGGATACTTTAAACCAGTGTTCCTTCCCCTCCTTACTCAGCCTTTCTGTAAATCATTTTAACATTGCGAGGATATTTGTTTTTATAGGTTTAGGACAATTTAACTCTTTTGGGAACCCTTGATAGGTTCCTCAGAGATGTCTGAGGGGTTGCTGGTGAGTTCCACCCCTGCTTGGGTTTCTCAGGAGTCGGACACCCTCGGAAAGGACGTTTGGGAGTAAATGGACTTTTCCTTTTGTTTTTAGCCCTTTGTTATTTATGACATGAACTCTTTAATGATGGGAGAAGACCAGATCAAGTGCAAGCACGTGTCCCCCCTGCAGGAGGAGAACAAGGAGGTGGCCATCCGCATCTTCCAGCGCTGCCAGTTCCGCTCCGTGGAGGCCGTGCAGGAGATCACGGAGTTCGCCAAGAACATCCCGGGCTTCGTGAACCTTGACCTGAACGACCAAGTGACTCTGCTGAAATACGGGGTCCACGAGATCATATACACTCTGCTGGCTTCTCTGATGAATAAGGATGGGGTTCTTATATCTGATGGACAAGGATTCATGACACGGGAGTTCCTGAAGAGCCTGAGGAAACCTTTTTGTGACTTTATGGAGCCCAAGTTTGAGTTTGCTGTGAAGTTCAATGCACTGGAATTAGATGACAGTGACCTGGCAATATTTATAGCTGTCATTATCCTAAGTGGAGGTAAGTGCTCTCTTATTTGTGTGAGATTTTATAGGACAGAATTGTTTTATCTCCYGTGCAAACAGCCACGTGCTCAGCACTGCAGGGTGGGAGCGAGTGCATTTACAGAGGTTTTTTTAGTCATTTTCAAATTTCTTTTTGTTGTTTGCCCTTTATTCAGTTTCAGACAGAAACCGAAAATGGAAATGGGCCGATATTAGTGGTGGAGCTGGAAATGCCTGCCGAGTCATCAGTTCATTTAGGCTGAAAACAAAATCAGGGCTATCTCTTGGAAAACAGGAAGGGTGGAATTTCACTGGCAGGAGCTAAAATTCTGCCTGAGATTTTTTTAAAGCTGCAATTAGGTTGTGTGGCTTGCTAATTGAACACAAATAGCTTTGACTCCAGAACAATTCCAAAGGACGGGGGGTATTGGGCTTACAGGGTTATGGTGCTTTCCGTTGTTCTTTCATTTGTGCAAGGTTTTGTTTGCCTTTTAAAAGGGAGGGAAATGCATTTCTCAGGAAAACTATGGTCCYYTAATGCCTGGGAAAAGCAGGCCCTGTGTGTCTGTTCAGATTCCCTCMGCTGCTCTGTTTGTGGTACCTTCACACACCAYGCTTTGAGCCAAGCGTGAGTCTGAAAGCCCAGGTACCACACTGCCCACATCCAACACTTCACTGAAAAAACACCGAATTTCAGCTTTTCTGCAGACAGTCAATGTGTTCTCTGTGCCCCTGAGGTGATGTCACTCTTCTGTTTTGTGAATTAGTGATGGCTACCAGGATTTATTTCCCTTACACACCTTCAGACGTAGATTCCAGGCACGTTGAAGCTCTGTTACTTTGGCCAGCACTCCCAAGGCAGTGATGTTGCACAAATAAAATCTTGCCCTCCTGATCTGTGTGTATTTTGGCCCAACATGGAGCTGCACGTATCCGTGGCAGGAATGTGCTGAATGCTCTGGATTCGGCTCCTCCGCAGAGCAACGCCGAGTATTTCATTATTAAATTACATTTCAGCGCTCAAACACAACCACACGGTTCTAAACACAGCCCTGCTGCTGGGAGGGCACTGGTAGGCAGAGCTGCATTTAAAATCACCTCCAGTTCCTCCTGGCACCGTGTTTCATTCGGGAGAAATGGGGGAACACAAYGTGGTTTATCCTTCTCATTCCGCTTCCAGCAAGAACTGCTCCCAGAAGTTTCCTTGTGCAGACCTTGGGCACTGTGATCCCTGAGGACTCTGCAGTAATTCWGGGAAGGAGAGCACCTTGCTGGTGTATTTTTGGTTGGCTTTGATGGGAGAGGAGAAGTGGTACAAGCCTACCAGGGCGCTGCGCAAAACGTGCCAATATTTCGCATTTTTTAGTATAATGAAATGTGACAGATGAGAAAAAGGCCTCTCAAAACTCACTCCTCACTGCAGAAAGGGAACTTGCTCTCTGCAAAGCCCTGTCTTCAGCAGTGTTTGGTTTACTCCAGAGGAAATAGGAATGATGTAACCAATCTCACATTTTAGATTGCAGGAGGACGGTGATTCACAGACAATAATTAACTGTGTTGAAGCAGATTTATCAGCATGTCTCTTTTTTTTCAAGAATAATTTGTAAACAGGGATCTGTAAAGAACCAATGAATTTAAATCAAGTAACTCTGCAGCAAAACTCTGAAGCAAGTCCATAGAGATATATAAATCCATATAAATATAAATCAGTCCTTTCTAGGAAGATCATTTAATTGCTTGATAACAAAGATCTCCCTATCTTTTTTCAGAACTGGGTGTTTTTTCCAAAAAAGCATGATAGCTGCTTGGAAAAAAAAGAGTTTATGTTTTGAAAACAATTAAGCTTTGTTGCCAATTAGAGAAAGCTTTTATCATGGAATTTACAGCCAGATATGATATCCAGTGAACTGAATGCATTCTGTGGGACTAAAATATCTTACGTGGTAGAAAACTGAGTCCTGTTTCTCAGCCCCCTCAGATGTTTCTGTAAGATCTATACCCTTGCAAAATTGTATTTCTGTAAGAACTATTTGAATATAGCAGGGTGATTTCACTGAAAACAGGATTTCAAAACCAGAGCACCTCGAGGACTTGACTTGCTGCAGGAATCGTGCAACGCTTAAGTCCCTTCACGAAATCCTGTGCACAACTGTCTTTAACAGAAAACCAGTCTGTGAAACCCAAAAAGGTCCCAGCCAGGGGATTCCAAGGAATGAATCTGTCATTACCTAGTGAAATTATGCTAATTCTGCTGGCTCCAGGGGGGCTGGCTCTTGTGCAGCTCTACACAGAAGAGGAGCAGGGAAAGGGAAGGATAATTCCAGCTGGAACATTACACGTAGAAAGCTTTTCATTGGGAAGTGTTTGGAATTTGCCACAAATCCTATAAAACTGTTCAGCCTTTTGATAACCAAACAGCTGCTTTTGCACGTTATCTAAAAAGGCAGAAAGCCCAAATCACAGCCCTGAGAAGCTGACAAATTAACTGTAATAGCAACAGATGGAAAATACTCCCACTCCCACAGTTTGTTCTGAGCTGCTCAGCGCAGCCTCTCTCTGTCTCAGTGGTTCCAAATGTTTCTCTGAGCTCATTTCTGAAGAGCTGCTCTTACTGTTGGTGCTGTAACACAACATAAGTGGCAAACAAAGTCTTGTGTTCCGAATTTAATGCTGATGAGGCAGAGAGACCGTGYGTGAGCACAGGATATCACCTTGGTTGTACAACAGAAATGCTTTTTGCCATCAACAGCAGCACCAGCCTCTCATTATAACATCCTCTACTTGTGGCAACCTTAAAAGACACACTTTGGTTAAATGAGATTTGGAAAGCTTTTTTAGGAGATATTCTTCCTCTGTGCTGCTGAGACACATCCTCAGTCAGCAGTGAGTGCTCTGTACACAGGATAAAGAACTTGAGGCATCTTTAAAAACATCACATCCACCTGAGCTGGAAATGAGCTCTGTCACAAGCAGGTTTAAGGAGAACGAGTTGGATGGCTCTGTTAGGGCACAGGTTAACGCCCCGAGCCTTGTTGGGACAATTCACATTTAAGAACTGAGCAAACTCACTCTAGCAGCTTGGTGTCAAACAAAGAAAAAGCTCAAAAGGGGATTTTGTACCATGTTTACATGCATGGACACAACGTTTTGTGTGTTACCTTCTGCAGCGTTTGGATACAGGAAGGTTTGGATACAGGAATGTTTGGATACAGGAATATTTGGATACAGGAAGGTTTGGATACAGGAAGGTTTGGATACAGGAATATTTGGATACAGGAAKGTTTGGATACAGGAAGGTTTGGATACAGGAAGGTTTGGATACAGGAATATTTGGATACAGGAAGGTTTGGATACAGGAAGGTTTGGATACAGGAAGGTTTGGATACAGGAAGGTTTGGATACAGGAAGGTTTGGATACAGCAGGGTTTGGGGCAGGGTGTCCCTGTAAAGACCCACACTCTGACAGTCCATGTGCAGTCAAGCTGATATTTAAACCCAGAGATGTTTCTAAAGTCACTTCTTCAGTTTTCTCTGGGTTTTTTACCCTAAATTTTAAGCCACAAGCCCCTGCTCCTGATTTAAACACTGTATTCAATAATTTTGCTGCATTCTGAGATCAGCAAAGTTTGAAGTTCTATTGCTGACTATTACCAACAAGTGATTCCTATTTCACTGCCACACAAATCCTGCACTTTCTTAGAACAAAGAAATGCTTTGTAATCAGAGCAAGAACTGCAGATCATCACTGGAGGCATTGAACCAGGATCCTGGTGACTGCARTACATGTGACAGTCTCAGAAGACAAACCTCAAACTGCTGAGTCACATCTGCCTCAGCAAAAGAAAAAAGCAGCAGCACGTGTGTTCACTCAGCCAGATCTCTGCCCGTTTTTTCACGCTGAGATTTTAGAATGTGCATTTAAATGCAAAATGCGCTTAGTCAAAGCTATTAAAATGTAAAGACTTGCAGGTGGCAATTTCATATGTGAGGAACAGGTAAAACAGATTGTAATTATTGTTAGGGACATGAAAGAGGCGTCCAAATACGTAAGCAAATAAACAAATATTTTCCCCTGAGACAGTATAGAATATCAATTTACACAAAGTGGTGCTGCTGGCACTCAGAACTCTGGGGTTATTGGCCTTTCACAGTCACTGTGAACATTTTCTGACTTAGAACAGTTTCCTGCAGAGTTTTCAAACCAATTGAAGCAGCCATAGGACAGTGAATGAAAACGTAAAGAAAACGTGACTAAAGACACACAATGAACAAAAGGGAACCGTGGTGCTCTCCTGGCATAGTCCTCGTGGTTAAAGGGCAGGCTGGAGATAGCAGAGGAAAAAGCTACACTTCAAACAATCTGGTGTATCAGGGAGGATTAAAAGCAGCGTCCAAATCCCTCTGAGTTCTCTCTCAACTTATCACACAACTCTTTGGCCCTCTGTCACCCATTTTCGTTGTGTCATAACAGAGTCCTGCTACAGCTCTCTGCTTTTGTCCTTCACTTCCSTCTCAGGTTCCCTCTGCAGTTGGCTCTGGCAGCTTTCAAGCAGCTCTTTGGTCTGCCAGCCCCACAGAGGCTTCCCCCGCAGTGTCCCCTGCAGTTCCACACTCCCATCCCTGTGTTTTCCCATTCCCTGTTGCAGTGCTTCCCGAGGCTCACTGTTAATCATTCCCCTTGCCCTTTTTTCTGCGAGGCACATCCCTCTGCAGCTCCTCGCTGCACCAAACACACCTTCTGGTACAAAACCAAATTGGTCTGGAGCATGTGTATTTAAGAGCTTTTTAGCAGCTTGAAATATACCATAATAGCTGGATGCTTAAGCTTTTGCCTCTTATTTCCTTTTTTCCTGATTTAGATAAGTTTCTTGGAACAGAAACAGCGTTTTCCTCTGCAAGAGATTTTTACTGAGAAAGTATAGCAAACTGTCAACACCCAAAAAACACTGCCCGTATCCTGAAGTTCTCATTCATGAAAAATCTCTCTTGCCTTCAATGGGAATTTTCCTTCCTCTTGAATTGGCTTATTTAAAAATAACATCTGATGATGATCTCCTAGGCTTTTGTCAGAGTCATCTTTTCTGCCTCTGCTTCCACTGGGTCATTAGAAAACCATCAGAATGGGGTTTTGAAAGGGGTTTCAGGGCTTCAGCCACTGCAGTCTCACTGAACTTCAGTTGACCTCGGGCACCCAAATTCAGGGGGTTCCTGATAAGCTCCAGACCCCGTGGAGTTTCCTCCTGGGCTCTGAAGCACAACATTTGAATTGGGATTCACTCCTGAAAAACTCACACCCCAAAAAATTCCCACCACAGAGGAGCAGGGGGCAAATGGAGATGAATCTCAGAGGAAATCTCAAGGCCACGTCTCTGTGCTTTCTGGTTTTTTCTGTCCCTGCACACTGAGTCATGCCCAGCTAGCTCAGAGTTCAGCTGCAACACACAAGGAAAATTTAAAGCTATCGCAACCCCAGATCATTAACAGCTCTGGAGGGCTGAAATTTGGGAAGTGTCAGAAAGATGTCAACTCGATTCTGCAGCACAGGCAATGCATTCAGGTAATGGAAAAATAAATACCTCACATTGATCAAAAATTCTTCAAGTATCTGAAAAAATTTGCTGGAAAATATTGCCAAAGGAAATGAATAAAAAGGAACCTTTTGTTATATTTACTCCCAGACTTTCTGAACCAGATTTTATGGGGTTATCAGTTGAATGGCATAAATGAGTGACCTCTGCAAGACAAGCACATTGGCAAACAAATATCCAGGTTCACATTCAAAATTGCCATTATTCCTATCTCTGAAAAACTCTGCCCAGACCTCACCTCTGGGAGAATTGAGTATCCTTTCCTGATCAGTGACCTTTGTTTTCATGGCTTGTGTATACTCATTTGTCTTCCTGCCAGCTTTGCCTTTTAGTTTACACTGCAGTTTTTTCCCCCGTGAAGTAAAACCCTGATGTATTTATAAAGAGCTTTGTTTTCTCTGAGCCTTTTTTCCAGTGTGCAGCACGAGTCCAGCTGAGTTAGTAGAACTCTATGCACAGAAAGGTTACCAAGATCACAGGAAATAACAGCTTATTTTTTCAGTTTTTAATAGACATCAACCTCTTGTCCTTGCTGAAATGGAATTATTGCCTTAGGGAAGTGATTTAAGGCTTGCAATAGGCACTGCTTTTTATTGATCAACCGATGAAATTAATTTCATAGCTACACAGCAAATGTTATTTACATTATTGACTCTTTTCATTATGATATTTGGGGTGCACGGCCCAGTATTAAATATTTTAGCAGTAACAAATTCATGGTAGCCACTGTCATATGTGAGGATTTAACGAACTTTAGCAGCTTTCATTGCTTAGACATTCAACATTTCATTAACTTTCACTGCTGGAGAATCAAATAATTTATTAGCTCAAGTTAGAAAACAAATGTTACGAATTCTGCTAACAATTGCAGCCACTTCAGGATGTACTTGGGGACAGGCAGAGCTAACAGAGCAGCTATTATGATGAGGATAATAATGGCTAAAACAGAAAGATTTTGCTTCTTGCTGAAGAATAAGCTGTGCCAAAGCTGCTGCTGGGCTCTGGCAGTGCAAGGAGCTGAGTGTGGCTGGAAACATCCCCCAGCCTCGTCCATGCCCTGGGGCACRAGCCCAGGAGAGGCATTTTCGGCACTGGTCTCCGCTGCCATCAGTGCCTGAGCTCACGGATAGCTGATGCAAAGCTGTCCTGAAACTTCCTGACAGCAGCTGCAGCTTGGGCGTGGAGGAGAACTGAGCCTGGGGTTTTTAAATCTCCCAGGTTGGTACGGCTGCAGAAGTTGAGWTTATGCCTTTTTTATTAAATTTTGACGGGTTCGAATCCACCTTAGCAGGAAACATTTGTAGTGGTAGCAAGGACATGCAAATCCATCAGAGTATATGTTGGTTTTCCAGAAGTGAATTACCTGATACAGACTGTTTGTCCCCCGACTATCTCACTCTTTTTTCCCCACACACACTCCCAGTTCACTGTGGAAAATCCACTGTGGTTCTGGATCTGCACCACTTGAGCTGTTTCCAAGACTCTAAAACTCCTTTGAGCAAATCCCAGTGAAATCTTACAAACTACCTGTTGGTCCAGCAGTTCCCAGGAAATGCCATCTGTAAAGGCTGAATTTGCTGGGAAACGTGTAAGAAATGAACGCGTGAGCTCGATGTGGTGRCGCTCATAAACTCACAACTCTTTTCTTCCCCAGACCGCCCGGGGTTGTTAAATGTGAAGCCCATTGAAGACATTCAGGACAACCTGYTGCAAGCCCTGGAGCTGCAGCTGAAGCTGAACCACCCCGAGTCCTCGCAGCTGTTTGCAAAGCTGCTGCAGAAAATGACGGACCTCAGGCAGATCGTCACGGAGCACGTGCAGCTCCTGCAGATCATCAAGAAAACCGAGACAGACATGAGCCTCCACCCGCTCCTACAAGAGATCTACAAGGACTTGTATTAATGAGCAGAGCAGTTCTTAATCCCCTGACATAATGTATGTTCTTCAGATTGCACTATTTCTTTGAGGGAAAACTTTGCATACCTAAGGAATTACTGTGAAACAGCATTTAAAAAGAGAGAGCTTAGTATAGTAGATCTATTTTATGCATATTGTTTATAAAGACACATTTACAATTTACTTTTAATATTAAAAAAATATCTATATCATGAAATTGTTGGCAGTATTTTCAGAATTAATTTTTTTAACTATGTTATTTCTTAAAATTGCTTGTCCAAGTATGATCGATGCTTCACTCGAGTTGGTTAAGCATGCAGTTAAATTTTCAACTAAATAAAAACCTTTCTCCTTGAACATTTCCAGGGAAATGTTTGAAGTATTACGTTCGATTTTGTGCTCCCAAGGCAGCAGCAAAATAAAATTCAGTCACAGAACAGTGTAGCTTCCCAGGGGAGTTTCAAAGGCCAAAGGGAGGAGTGTCAGGTCTGACAATATTCGTGCCTTCCATAACAAGATTTGACACTGACTGAGCTCTGTGAAGGGGGCTTGGTGTAAGTTAAAATTAGGCCCCTCATTTGCGGGCAAACCCAAAAATTAGATGCCATTTCAAGAACTAATTAAGGGAGGAATATGCACTGCTCAGCACTCTTAGGAAACAGAGTCTTTTTGATTCTCTGCTCATACAAGTCCGAGGCAGGTGGAGCAGCAGCTGCTCCTCCAATTCCCACCCCACAGCAGCCAGGGCTGAGCTGGAACAGGTTGGTACAAACCTCTTGGCCTGAGACCTTCCCAAATTATTTGATAAACTTCCATTGAACAACAGTCAAAATGTCATGGAAAATTGCAAGGTCATGACAAGTTGACTCCTAAACAAAAGCAAGGTTTGGATTAATTCCTGGAAAGATAAAGSTGTGATGGAAACCCTGCACCCTTAGTTTGAATCGAGCTCTCGATATTCATCCCAGGGACGCTGGGAGATGTTCCTGCTGTTGGGGCTGTTGGTTTTCTTGCATGTGTTGCCCTGCAATGTCCCCTAAGAGTTCCACAGGGAGCAGAGCACAGCAGAGTGAACAAGTTTAACAGAAGATAAATTTCCTAATACTGTCATTTTGGGGTATTCTTGGTACTGAGGTGAGAGGCCCTTGGATTCACATTTCCCCTGCCCACATYTGATAGTCTGTGAATGTGGCCCCTGACAAAGTCAAGCAGGGGGGACCCRCACTGGTGGACCAGAAGAGGGAATACTGGGGAGAAAAAGCCACTATTTGTAATTTATATATCAAAGTGAGGAGAGGTCCCCGATTGAATATCCTCGGTTTCCTCTCCGTATTCATATTTTATTTATGTAGCAAAAAATGTGCCTTAAACTGAGTGAAACAAGTTGAGTGATACCTAAGTGGACAAAGAGGTGATGTGGGTGTGAGTAGGATCTTCAGGGAGTACAAATTGGCTTTGCTCCTAATGTAGACCTTAAACTGAGACCTTGAAACTCTTAAGTCAATGCAAATGATGCAATAAAGAAGCTGAGAGAGGTAAATATGAAAATTAATCCTTCAGCTCATGCCTTCTACACCTGGAAACGTTTCCTAGTGCTTGTTTCAGGTAACCTCTGTGCCTAAGGTCAGCAGTGAGCGCTATTCCCACCAGGAAGTTCGGGGAATTGGATCATTCAGCCTCCAGGTTTAAAGCCCACAGGTGGAATTGCACCGAGATGAAGTCACTGCGAGGCTGAAGAGAACAGCTTTGATCCCACCAGGCTTGCAGTGAGATCATTTCAGGTAGCTCAGAAATGATGGGCCTGGAGCAAAGACAATATTGCAGTTCATGCTCAGCGTTGCACGTTTGCTGCACATTTCAGGTTGTTCCAGCTGAGCACGGCTCTGGCAGGAGTTGCCTGCACACTTTTATGGCTGTTAAAATGCAAAAGAAAATACTCTCTCTCTCTGGTTTAAGTTGCTTTCCACCGTTCATTTGAAGTGTTGCCACCCATCCCTTGGTGAGGGGATTATGCAGAGCCCATCCCCTCCAGCAGAGGATGGATCAGAGATGAGGGACCCCAGCTCCAGCACTGAATTCCTGTAATAGCAGCACACAGCAAGAACCATTAATCTGAGCCTGCGTTTCTTAGACAATCCAATTTCCCACTGGCTTCCCTAGAAATGGAAGTCCAGAAGTAGTTGCAAATAAAGAGGAATCCTAGGGCATGCCCTTACAGAAGTAATATTCAAAATTATTTGAAAATAAGTGGCAGAGATGCTCTGACAGGGAAATTGAGTCCAGTGCTTTGTKAAAGCACTGGAAAAAAATCTGTGTAACCCAGCAGCACATTAACCAAAGAGCTTCATTCCACTCCTGCAAGGGGTCATATTTTTTAAATTCAGCAGTGACAGTGTCTAAGCCACTCAGTCCAAAAATCCCTATATTTTGAGAGTGGTAATGGAATCATAACAGTTCTGCAGGGATGGGTGTTATCCTTTATGAGGATGAAGGGACTGGATGCCCAAAAGCCTACACTTCTCTTTCAACTGTATCAGCTGCTCTAATAAAACACCTTGTTCTCCCTGCACCCTGTCTTCTCTCACCTATTGATAGTTGCTCACCATGTTTTCCTCAAGCCATGCAAAGTGTTAATTTTTTATGTGAGTTACTAATCACTGACATGTTCTGATTCTAAGCGGTTACATCATGGTTAAGAAGTTTTGCCTGAAATACTTTTCTACAAGCCTAGGTCTTAAGGGAAAAATGTTCATTTAATGGACAATTGCTGTGTACTAATTTAGAACAAATGACTGTTATGAGGATATGAAAACATTTTCTCAAAAAATAGCATTTTCTCTTGTGAATTATATTCAGAATTTTGATCTAATTGTAAATACTTTCTGTTTCTATGGGACTTTATTTATTAAAAACAAAAACTTGCTAATGGGAGTTCATAAGTAGGTTGTCATACTTTCAGACTCTCTAGAGTTTTGGGTAGAATGGGCTACGCCRTAAATGAACAATTTGGGTTTTGATCTTCAGTGCTACTAAAAACACTTAACAACTCAAAAATAGAAGCTGTCAGCTGGTACATGGCTGCCTTTGAAGAKCTTCAGTTCACTGGTGTTGTACCATTCCTTAGTCATCTGTGCACTACATCATCATATCCTCGGGGATGATGTGGGATCCTGGAGATTCCCACAGGCTTTGAAACTTCTGGGCTGTTCCTCTGTCTTGTATTTCACACTGATCTGCTTTCTCTGTAGGAAAACTGGAGGTAAATTGAGTCCAGAGAAAGTCATTTGGTGTCCCTGCACACAGCCAGCGCGTTGCCCTCGCCCTGTCAGGCATCAGAACGTTCCTTGTTGGAGCTCAAAGGTCCCTGTTCAGCAGGAAAAATTACCTTCTTCACACAAAGAACACTGGTGACCATTTCTCCAGCAAATACTGCTGTGAGGGCCTGAACTGAAAATTGAGGGGAGAGGAAAACATTTCCAGCATCCCCATTGTTGTGGCAGAGGCAGCCCAGACCATTTTAGTCACGGTTTCCACAACAGCGAGGAAAACCCGTTTGTCCCCCTGGTGCAGGTGATTCACCACCCTTCAGCACTCCCTAACAGAGCCTTTCCCCAGCACAGCCAGCCCTCAGCACCCCAAAACACTGGAAAATGGGAAATGGACTTCCCAGGAGCTGCTGTCCCAACTCGTGTGGCTGAGCCCCTTCCCTCAGCACACACACCATGGGTTCCAGTCACTGTGGGGACAGATAAGCCCCGGGGGACCAGGATTTAGTATTTGATCTGCAGCTGTAAACTCTGTCTTGAGGTTGAGTACGTTTTAATGGGACTTTTTCCCTTTTAAATAAGAGGTAATACCCCTTAAATGGGTGTAACACCGACTTTGTAAACACAAGCAATACGAAGCTGCAGCTAGAGATTTGGAGGAGGAGGAAAACAAAAACCCCAGCAAGCACCTCCTGGATCAGCAGCTCAGTCACACACCTGTCAAACAGCTCAGGTTCTCATTCGATGGAAGAAAATATGTGTCTCATCATGAATCCCATTCCAAGTGCCCTGTCTGAGAACCAGTGGTTAAAAATCATCTGCACGGGGGTGGATCCGACTCCACGGGTGCCAGCAAGGTACTTCCATTCTTCTCATCACTACCTAGCCCTGGAAATGATGATTGTAGGAAAAACAGTTTCTGAACTTCTGCATTTTCATTCTGGTACGCAGGGTATGGATAGGAAATTCGGCAGCACATCTTCACTGGCTTGAGGCAAACACTCAGCAGGCAACGACTGACYCGGCAAAGGAAGAAAGGAGGAAATGATTCCACAGCTCTGGGTGCAATATGATAGTGTTAGATATGTGTGTGTGCAGGATCTCACAGGATTTTACCTTTATTCTTTGTAAGAGCCTCACGGACTTGGTGTTTGCAAGAGGCTTTAGTGTAACAAAGCCAGCATCTATAAATTGATATGCTCCCAAAATAGGAAAGGTCTGTTCAATTCACAGTCCCTTCCACTGCATCTCTTTAGTGCTTAGTGTGACAAATATTGAAGTATTGCAAGTCTGTAGCTTGGCTAGGTCGTAGCAGGAATTCTCTGGKCAGGTCTTGCTCCGGGCAAGCATTAGTCAAGGCAGGAACTCTTCGATTTTTGGGGTTAAATGCTTCAGGACTTCTTTTAAATGTGGCATTAATTCGCAAATGGCTGAGATCAGCTCCCAACTCTCAAATGGGACGAGTTTCTAATTAGGATTTTGCTAACTGAACATGGCTCTCAGCCCTGCTTTAGGAAAGGGTAAAGCCAAAAAAGAGCTTTAGCTGCAAGTGAAAATAGCCCTTCTGTTGGGACACACACTRGTTAAGGGCTTGCTTTTTAATTATTAAGCTTCCTTCTTGTGTTGGAAATGGGGAGCATTTTCATAACAGCGTTGGCCAAGAGGAATATCCATTGCTCATTATGTTATATGCTGTTACCCAACGAGGTTTTTTTAGTTCAGTGGAGACAGCAAGGGAAAAGTGAACTCTCCAGAGGCAGGGGAGGGAAGGAGGAATACGCAGCACCATTGGTTCTCACACTGGGAAGAGCTGGCAGTGCAGGAGAAGATCTTGTCCTGCTTGCTGCAATGATGATTAAAGCATTCTGTTGTGTCAGCATATCCTCAGTTTGTTAGTGCTAACTCTCAGCTGGCCATATCCTGCCAGATTTGCAAGCAAAGCCTGCCAAGCCATCTCAACAAAAATGTAGCTTTAAATATTATAAATGATGCTGCATTTTGCTGGGGAAATGTTTCCTGAAAAGGCTGTTCCAAAACATCCTTTATTGTTGGGGGAGGGGAGTAAAAGGGGCCTGGGAGAGGGAGGAGGGAGGAAAAAGAGCTACTTTTAATAGACTTTTTTTTTTTTCTTTTGAGGCCAGAGATTCATTTCACATCATTCCGTAAGACCAAATGGATATTTTTTTCCCAGTGACTATAAAACATTACAGTAATAATTTTGTATGTAAGTTTTGGCAACTAAGCTGGAGTGGGAGGAAGGACAGAGGGCATCTGATTTTCTAAAGGATTGCAGTGAGGGATTTTGCAATTGATCAGTTAGTAAAACCTTCTTGGTGAACATCTGCTCCCTGGCAAGGGAGATTTGTCTTCTTCCTGTGGTAATGAATGAACAATCTCAGCAGAGCGGAGGAGGCGGCTCCTGTAGCAAGGGCAAGCTTTGGGTTCCAGATCGAAAACCAAGGATTTGGGTCTCTGTGTGATAACAGGATCCTATCAGGAGCTGATCAATGACATCTCTCCGAATCAGCTGTCCTTGGTGAGCTTTGGTTGCTGGGCTTCCTGCCCRTGACACAGAACCCAAACCACAAGCACTGATCCACGAGCAGAACCCCGAACATTTGTGCAGAGACACAAATTCAAAGCTGTTCACGTTCACACTTCCAACTGGGGTCCTTTAGCACGGGGAGGTCATTTCGGAGAGAATGCAGACTCACAAAATTCCTTCACAGTTCAGCCTCGGAGCAGAATAAATGGAAGGAAAGGAATGATCAGTCATGCAGTCAGAAGCAGATCAGGATGTGTCCAGTCCAAAGGAACGGGTTTGTTGCAGTGTRTCAGAATCCAGATTATGTTAAACTTGCTCTTAGCTGAACTTTAATCAAAATATTTAGGAACTCTTTAGCTGAATATTTCCCCAGCTGAATATTTCTTCTTTTATACTTCTTTTCTCTTCAGTTTTCACATTTTAATGTGAGTTAATGTGATTAATTCTAGAMTGGTAGGAAAGGCACAGTGATGTGCAGGTTCCTCTGCATCTGGACTCTGCCTGCACAGCCGGAGTACAAACATTTGATATTTGTAGTCTATGGATTTTTACAATAAAATGTAAACAGGGATAATAAAGTCAGATTTAAAGAAGATGGGACTTCCAAGGTGCTTTGCCTTTGCAAGATCAATTTATGGAATAAAATTCCCTGAGTCCTCCTATTAAGCTTGCACTTGCAGTTCTGTGGAAAAAGACAATGAAAAATGACTATCAGAGACAGGTTTGCTCTAAATATTAAAAATAAAACACATTAAATTCTTAGTAAATTAATAGCCTTTTTTATTTTGCAGTTTTTATTGAGAAAAATTAAAATGTATGAAGGTTCTTCACCTTCTTCTCTGGGTGGACTCTACAGTAAGGACTCACTGCCTTTCACTGAAATTCCAAGGAGCAGAGTCTGCTTGCAAGTGTAATTCAAACCTGCTAAAACATCTTTGGAGGCAATGGCACCACACCAAAATGAAATTACAGGAGGTGAAATCACGCTCAGAAATTGATTTTGAAAACACGACGGGGTTGCAAGGGTGGCTTGCAGGAGTTACACTGGTGGGGGTGCTGAACAGGGCACTTTTGGCATCCAGCAGTAAAAGTTCTGTATCACAAAGAGGGAATTTTCTGATGTCAGCTATTTTTGGTTCCCAAAGGGCATAACTCTTAATTTGTTCTTTGTGGGAGATTGTGAGATGTTCACCTGCCAGGTACAGCATGAGTGATACCACAAGAAATTGTTAATAGTGGAAATTACACAACTTAACCCAAATATTATCGCAGAAAGGGTTGAGTTGGAAGGGACCTTAAGGAACATCAAGTTCCAATTCCCTGCCATGGGCAGGGATGTATTGTGAGGGAGGAACCAGTGGGCTGTAAAGCACCCAGTTATGAATTTTATATATGATCTCTCCTCTCTGTTTGCTCTTCACTTCCTTTGGTACACAATGAAGTTGTGCTTAACTAGCGCCGAGCCTGGCATGCAATGAACCCAGAGCTTCACTGGAAACTGCCCAGTGCAAGCGAAGAGCCTCAAATSTGGGATCAGGCCTAGAATGGAGAAGCTGCTCGTGTTTAGAGAAAAATCCCATTTGTGTTACGAGTGACACCACTCAAGCGTTCATGCTCTGGGTTCTGTTCCCTCTCAGTCAGACAAGGCTTCAAGTCAGAAGTCTTTGAGCCAGGATTTGTAGGGTTGGCCTCCACGGAATGATGCATAGATGAGTTTCATGGCTCCCAACCATCAGCACGCTGTCAGAGGGAGGGGTTTGGGTACCCAAAGTGAGCAGGATTTGATCYTAAATGGAACACCGGGGATACCTGTCCCAAAAATGCACAAGGGATGTTTGCAGAACAGTAAATGCAAAGTATTTTGAAGAATAAATCAGGCATTAAAAATAGTGAAAAAGGGATTGTCATGAGCACGGTGTGAATCCCGCGCCAGCACTGCCATCCTGGGCTGGGCTCAAGCCTCACTGAATTCCCGTGGCTGAGAAGTTTCTTTCTGTACAGCCAGAATCCTCTAACCTCCACTTGCAGGAGCACTATTATTATTCAGTTGTGGGCATTACTAAAATCAGGAAGAGAGGAGGTGCTGCTGTCCCAAGGTGTCTGCCTGGTTCAAATCGCCCCCTGAAGCACGAGGAGCGGTGCCAGCGCAAGGCAGGGCCCAGCCTGCGGCTCCTGCTGCACCCCAGATTCTTCCCATTGTCCCCAGTTCCTGTCCCCTGCATCCGGCCCGTGCCCTTGCTGCCTGCCAGTGCCTGTCCTGCTCAGAGTTCTGGCACCTTGGTTTGCAGCCAAGGGGCTGAGGATACAAATCAGAACAGCGTTTCCTTCCGCCGAACCCATTGTGCCAGGCCAGGGGAGCCGTGCAGCCCCAGCCGCTCCTGCCCTCTCCAGCCATCCTGGGGTCAGCGGCAGCCGCGACGCGCCTCGGGAAGGAGCATCTTGGCAGCTCCAGGAGGAGCAAAGCTTCTCCCAGCAGCTCGGGGTGGGAGGGAGCCGAGAACTCTCTCGGGCACTTTCCCTGCCGAGTGTGGAAACAGGAGAGCCCTCCTGCAAAAGCAAATCCAAATGCAACCCACAAAATGAGGCTTTAGTCTGCACTGGGGCAAAAATGAGACCGTTCAAAACTTCCATGACTGCATCAAGAAAAGCCCTTGTGAAGCTCAGTCAGGCCTTTATTTTGGAGCATAGTACTGGAATTTAGTGTCCCTCACTCCAGCAGGAATMGTGGTCATTGCAGGCACTTTCTCTGCCATTATTTTTTCTGATGCACCTCTTGCACCTTGCACAAACGAACAGACACAGAAAGTCACAGCGCTCATCTGGAGGGCAGTGCAGGGACTTGAAATCCTCGTCCCTCACGCTGCAGGTTTCACTCRTTGACCTCTCCTTGTTCCTTGTTTGGCATCCCAAGGCCTGGTATCCAGAAGTGCTGAGCAAAAAGCAGCTGGACCCTGCACACTCAAATGCAGATTTCAGAGGCTGACGTTAGGCCCTGGTGTTGAAATGCTTGTGCAATTCACACGGCGAGGCAGTGCAGGGACAGCAGCGTGTCCAGGAGACACAACAAACATTCTCCTTTGCATCCTAAACAAGCCTTCCAGCAGGAGGAGATGGAGCTGTTACCCAATCTGTTCACGGTGCTTGTCGCTTGTTGTTTGTTTTTATTTTGTTTAAAGACATTCCAAAGTGCCCTACAGATTTTTGGAGAAATGTCTTGTGCACATTTTATTTTATTTTATTTTTTCAGTACAACGACAACAGCAAAACGAATGAGTCCCATGCTGCAGATCAGACAATGTTTCCTAACAGGGTTTTAAAGCTTGTTGTTACACAAATACAATTCCAGCTGCCAAGAGCCAGCTAATATATTCTTGGCAYGCCTGGTGAGCCCTAAATCACACACCGTGGGTACGTTCTGCCTGACAGCCAGAGCAGCAAAATTTCACTTGGATAGGTGCAGGATAAAGAACTTTTTGTTCAGAAWAAAGCCTGTCCCACTCTGCTCAGACACACAAGGCCTCCTCGAGCTCAGGAGCTCATTTTGCACGTCAGGACTGCAGGGCACAAGGATGTTGTCATACGATTGTATCTCCTGATTTTCTTAGAAATTGCCCCAGCTGCGTTTTAATGCTGCTGCTCCAATTTGAAATGAGTAATTGCTCAATGGATTAAGAAGCCAGCATGTTTTATTGGGCATTTTAATGTGTCTTTCAAATGTGGTTTGCARAGATAACATCTCAGCCTGCCAACTGCGCCTTCACCAAAGGAAACTCGTTGTTCTACCTGGCCATCCCGAGCTCCCTGGGTTTACAGCACCGGGCATGACCCATCCAGAGGAGAAGGGGAGTCCAGGATTGCCCTTCCAGCAAGTTGCTCCAAGAGCTTTACAACAGTCAGTGCCAACTTCATTCATTTTACTGGGGGGGAGGCTGGAGCAGTGGGGCTGCAGGAGAGGGATCAGCCTCGGATCATCCAAAAGCCAGTTGCACACCAAACCTCATCCTCGGTTCCCCTCTCACAGGATCTTCTCCAGGACACCGGAAAATCTTCCTTTTTCCGAGGAAAAGTCCATTATAAATCACCACCAGAAATATTTTAATTTACAAACAAGAAGGCTGACCTAGGACTGTTCCTTTAAAATTCCATTTCCCCGGTTGTGTGTTCCCTTGGATGTGAGAAACTCTTTGAGGTTTTTTCTTTTTTCTCTCCTTTTTTTTTTGCCTCCTGGTGATTTTGAGTGTTATTTTCTCAAGTCCTGAGTGTTATCCAGAGTACCTAAATCTAGGAACCCTAAATAACTTCTGGTCAGTGTAGCTGATAAGCAGTATAATTAATAATTTAATAATCATTAAATTAAAATTAATCTGTCTGGTGCTATGTCCTGTAAGCAACATAATGCCYCCAGTTTCTGGGCTGGAGCACATCACTGCAGCTGACTTTGTTGGGCAGCTTTTTCCACCCTGGCTCTGAAATCAAACATTTCCCTTGTGTTTGTGCAGGCCCAGGGTGGGAAATATCCAGTGGTGTTCCAATATGAAAGCAGAAAACTGCAGCTTGCAAGAGGCATTAAAGGAGATGAGAAAAGATTCTCTACATTAAAACAAACAAAAAGATAAAAATCCCAGTACTACCAAGGGCAGATGAGGAAATAACAGAAGAATAAAGATTAATTGTTCAACAGTTTCTTTGCTTAAGTCTTCACAGCAAAAGGTTAACTCCCACGAGCCGCTTAGAACAATTAAAATCAGCAACAAGCTGGAGTACAGCGAGGAGGAAGAGAATAGGTTAAACATGTTCAGCTGGGTTAGATACATTCAAGTGAGCAAGGAAATTTACCCTAGAGTATTTAAGGAAATAGCTGAAACAATCTGAACCATTAAATGATTATCTTTAAGAACTCATGGATCACGGAAAAGTGAGGCCTCAGAGGACCCAGGAAGGAAAAATTTCTCCTATTCTTTCTTAAGAAAGGACCAAGAGAATTACAGGATAGTCCAGCTTCAAATAGCTATTTAATCACGAATTGGTTTAACTATCCATCTTAGGATATCCAGCCAATAGCAACATAACAAGTAATTTTTGTCAAGACTGAAACTATGCCATGTTAATTTAATTTAATTTCCTTTTTTGACAGAATAATTGACCTTGTGAGGAAGGGGGAAGCAGTGCATGTGCTGTGACATGTAACATTCCTGTAAACAAGCTGGGGAAGCCTTGGAAGCTGAAACTATTGCAGGTGCAAAAGTGGATTAAAAATTATTTTGGAATAGTTTCTTTTTAATGGTTTGCTGTCAGAAGTGGATTAAAAATTATTTTGGAATAGTTTTTTTGGAGTAGATTGCTGTCAAACTGAGAGCTCATCCCAGCAGGGGTGCATGAGGGGGTTTGGGGTGCCATTTGCTTAATGACAAAACACACAGTTCACCTAGAAATTCTAAATCCCATCCGAGACTTGAGCATTCTGGAGCCAAGTTTTTAATTCAAGCTGATCCTGAGGTATTGCGATGAGTGCCTGGAACCAACACTCCAAGGTTCAGCAGGCAAAAATGAGAAGTTTTGCCCGTACAAGGCAAAGCTGCCCGGTGCCATCCCGAGCCACGGACTGGAGGCAGTGGGACATGAGGGTGAGCAGATGGCGACGCACACCAGGGCTGGGCTGCTGTGCCAAAAAAAGACAGGCCCTGCTTGGTGGCCAGAACCTCTGCCTGGCTAGCAGCCGGCCCTCACCACCACTGGCCATCGTGGTCTTGTGCTGGAGCTTCATGGCACGCGGAATTTCATGAGGCAGCCCTCAGGTGCCTGGGAAGGAGAGCTGGGAAACACCCAAAGCAAAGCGCCCGATTTCTCGTGCGGGACATGGATTTCTGTCTCTGCAAGGCCCTGTTCCTCGGTGAGGGAYGCCACCCTTCCAATCCTGTGACAAACCACCTCCAGGCTGGGGTTTTCCTGGTGGCATTCCCAATCCCGGGCTGCCAGGGCCTTCCCCACACCCCGGCTGTGCTTTGGAGGCCGCAGCTCCTTCCAGAGGCATTTTGGAACCCGGTGATTGTACGAATCTGCCTCTCCCTCTCATGGACTGACCCAGTCTCTCGTGCACAGCCCACTGTTCCCACGAATTGCTGGAGAGGCAGGACTTGATGTTCCCCAGTTCAAGAAAAAGCCTCAGGAAATTGCAAAAAGTCCTAAAAAGCCACAGTTTGTTTTCATAACATTCTTTTCCTTTTAGAGAAGTAATATTTTTTTCCTKAACATTCTCCCTGATATTTCAGGAGTTAATGGACACTAATGATCTAAACACTGCAGAAAAAAGGATGGCACAAGACATTGGAAAGGTATCCTGGCTAATTAGCAGGGCTTCATTTGTGTAGGAAAAAAGGATGTTTAAGTCTCAGATTTATTTATTTCTGTCATCATCTGGTTCTGAAAGAATTTCTAGGTTCCCTCCAGATCCTCTCCTCTAACTCTTTGACTATTTACAAAGCAAAAATGTGCATGTATATCACAGCTTGATTTCCTAATCCTTAATTTGAGTCTGTCCAAAAGCCAAGCTTCCAATTAGGCTCCTCCTAGGACAGGGGGAGCTCAGCCTGGCATTAATCTCCTGCAGGGATCGATGTTCCAGGCTGGGGTTTGCCTTGTTCTCTGGAGGTGCTGCTCCTTCTGCAGGCTCTGGATGGAAATTTTAGATGACTAAATAAAAATGAGACAAATCCCAGTCTCCACAACCATGTGCCACCCCATATCTTCTTCCCAGTCATATCCAGAAGCTCCTTTCTCTCATTTAATGTACGAAATTTTAAAGAAATCTGCTACTAGAAGTGAATAATACTGTCTATCAATGGAACTTAGCAAAGCTCATGTCATCAATTCATTCTTCTCTCTTTCTTTCCCTTCTCCCCTTCACATCCATGAGACTTGCAATATAACCTTGCACTGGGCAAAGTAAACCTGAAGCACAAGAAATTTTGGGTCTGCCCGAAAAAAAATCGAGGATTTTACTCTATTATACAAGCTCTGCACTTGATGTGGTGGTATTTGCTTTTCCCCATGCTGGGGTGCCAAGGCTGTTTCCAAGTTTTCAGGGTGCCTGAGGGCTGCAAAGATTTTGTGTCACTGGCTTTTCCTGGACACAGCCCTGCTCAAAGTGCTGAGATCAGCTCAGTCCCACCCACTGGGAGATCCTGGGARGGGGATCTCTGCCATCCACTTTCCTCACAAGAAGATGGCGAAAGGGCTTCCAGCCCTTGTTCAGAAAACAAAATAATTGCAGGGTCTGTAAGTCTGAATTCAGAGCTCTCAGTTTGAATCMATCCCATCTGGAAATCAGGTAAGAGGATCAGACTGAGTTTGTGATACAGGTGGGATCTGATGGTAATATTTATCATAATATTCAGTAAAAATGGTTCAAATTTGCCTTTCCAAAAGCCTGATCCAGCCTTCCCTTGGGGCCCATTTCTGATTGCACTGGGCCCTCTCCCAAAATGTTGGGTGCTTGGAACTGGCTGTTCCAGGTGACAGTTCCCCTCTTGGTTTCCAGCTGTTACATTCATTATCAGAGGACAAGCAACAATACATTAAATGCTTTCTTAATGTTTGTTTCTCTTAGGCAATTGCATCTGCCATGGGGATAACATGCAATCAGGGCTGGAAGGAACAGCAGTGTTTGCAAACCATGGGTGGCTGAGCTGGAAATCTTCACTGGGTGCATCCAAGAGCAGAAGGGGAAGGGTCCACAAGGCAGAATTTTCATTAAAGTGTGGTAGAATATTCAAATGTGGGAAATTTCTCCTTCAGCAGGAWATACAGAAAGCCATTAGCAGGTGGAATTGGGCAACAGATATCACACCTCCAGCTGCTGCTGCTCCTGCAGCCAGTGCTACTCTGCTGGCCCCTGTAAAYGAGCTGGAGTTTATTACTTTCAAAGAGAGAAATGCTTATTCTATGTGTTTATGTCCAGACTGTTGTCATTAGCGAAGGTTTAAGCACTGAAACGAACAGTGGCTGCATAAATGACCTCCCCACTGCCCCATGATAGCAGGAGCTGCAAGTCAAGGGGGTTTAATCCAGATGTGCCTTTAATTTAGCCGAAATGTGCTAGGTTTTTTCCATCTCCCTGGTACCAGCATTCTCAGCCCCGGAGCTGCCAACAAAACCCCACCTTTGAGACAACAAATAGGCTGAATTTATGTTTAACTGTGTGGGAACGTGCAGGCCACAGATCTGCTCGTAAAAAGCAGGAGATGGTGCAGCAGGACGGGCTGCACCTGCCATTGTCCAGCAGTGGCACACAAAGCTTTGTGCCTTTGCCCTCAAATAAACCTCCAGTAAAAGAGGAAACTCCACAGAATGCTCTTCTACAGCAGCCACTCTTTCAGATTCTCCACCCCRGCTTCTGCTTTTCCCTTTCAGTCCACCAGGAATAGCTCAAGACCCTCAGCTCCTGCCTTGGAACAGGAGAATGGATTAGAAGATCTCTGATCCCCTTCTAGAACTTTTCTTCTGTTTCTCTGTTCTAAGTGTGGTATTCAGGTCCTTCACCAGCCCCTCCCCTGCTTTCCTTGAATYTATCCCTGACATCCCAAGTGTTCTTCAGTGCTTCTTTGAATTCCAGCCCTTCAGAGCTGAGAACAGCTTGATACTTCATTTTACCTGGAGTAACAGTGGGTACCATGTTAAATTCAGCCTTGCTTCAAATCCTTGATTTTACCAAGTTTTCCCCATCATTTCTGTTTTCAAGTCACAGAAAATGAGACAAACACACACACTGGACCAGTTTAGCAGAGGCTGAAGGTTTCAGCCTCATAATCACCACAGATTTCCTTTGATTTGTATAATTGATTTCAACACTTAAGTGAAGAAAGAAAGTAGAACTATAAGAAAGAAATCATTCTTCTGACTCAGTGCTCCTGGAAATCTGTTCCTGAAGTAAACCAAGGAAATCAGTGTTTATCTATTTTTCAGCACAGTTCTTTTCCCTGTTATCAGCTGCCTGAAAAATRTGTGCAATAACCTATAGCTGAAGGGAGCCTCCAGTCCTCCCCCTCAGGTTTTGCAGTTGCTCCCAGAAAATAAAATGGTGTTTCTTTATTGCTCCCACACTGCCTGGGCTCTGTTCTGGAATGCACTGAGACCAACACACCGTTGGCCACAGCGTAACAGAGACAAGCAGGTGGAAAAATAAAATACGATTTTAATTTCCTGCCATCCACTAACCTCTCACTACACCCAAAGCAAAGAGGGATTATAAATAAGATCTCGCTTTTTGTTTGCCACTTGATTGATGAAGTGTTTAAGTAATTCCCGCTAAATGTATTTAAAACGTATTTTTCCCTGCCACGGCGTGCGCTTGGATTTCTTCTCTGGGAGCTTGTGTTTACAGAGCTTTGCAAAGCCTGAAGTGCTGGAGCTGAGTTCGCAAAATTCCTTGGCTTGCCTGTGTAGGATTGGGCATATAGACAAAATAGTGGAGTGACAATCTGTAAAGCAGAGTGCCACTGCCCCAGCCCCTGCCAGTTTGATAGCAGTGCCTCCCTGCCAGATGATAAAGGAATGACGAAATTATCAGCCGGGGAACTTTGGGACTTACAGGCTGTGCTGGCGGCTGGGTCTTGCTGCAGCTGGGGAATCCAGGGTGGGTAAATGTGTAACCACAGCRGGAGCAAACCCCAGCCCCTGCAGTGGGTACCGATTAACTGAGGAGCAGCAGCTCTGCTCAAGCAGGCAGCGTGGAGTGAGTGGCTCTTTCCAGGCTGTTCGTGGCACTGGGCAGCTCTGTGTTTGCTGAGCTCATGGTCCTGTGCCTGCTCTGAGAGAAGCAATGCAGAAACGGGCGTTATCAAAAAACAAAAGCAAATAAACAAAAAACTCAGACAAGACCCMCAAACTCAAAAAAAATTTCAGTCTGGTGGTTGTTTCCAAGAGGTTGTCACACTCCTGTCACCTGCACGGCAAACACACCGTGGTTCATCAGCAGTTCCGTGGAAAACAAGGTGAGCACCCAGAGCAAAGCCCTGCCTGGACCCTGTATCCACACGGGAGCGTTTCATCCCTGCCTGACGGGCTGACAATTAACCCCAAGGAGATAATCCCCTTACCAAACCCAGCTTGGACACTCCCCAAAATTTAGTCCAGACAAAAAATGYGTAAACTTTCCTCCTTGTCCTGGCCCTGTTTGGCAGCAGGATCTCAGTCCCACGTGTATAAAGAATCTCAACCCAATTGCTTTTTCACTTTGCTCAGAAGTGCAAGGTGCAGGCAGCTTCTCACAGGCATGACATTCCCTCTTCCCAGTCTGAGAAAGAACATACATTGTGTTGTTTCACTAAGCCAAACCCACGAGGGAGAATTGCTCCTAGGGTCAGAAAAAATTGAGTGAAACAGAAGCACTTTTAATAAAAATAAATGCTGTTTTTATTCCTCRTTAGAAAAATTTCCTTCTCCTTGAAGGACAGAGTATTCTGTGACAAATGTTCTCATTCCTCTTTTATTTTTAATCCAAATTCCCAGCTRTGATTGGCCCCGGGTCACATGCTATTTGTTCCGCCTGCACATCCTCGGATGATGGCAGAAGTGCTCGTGAGTCATGTTCTGAGAGAGGCTGCTCTGCGCCTCCTGCGAGTCAGAGTGGGACAAACTCCGCAGGGCAGCAGCTCCAGAGAATTCCCTCTGCGTGTCCAGAGAGGTGATTTGTGCACATCCTGCCCCCGCACATTAGCCAGGGAAGATTGATGGGGCGGTGGCCTTGCCTGGCTGCTCGCAGCGGAGGAAAAGCTGTGCTGGCACCAGAGGAGGGGACAGCAGAGCCTGGGCTCGCACACAGCAGGGACAACGTGCCAGCTGTCAGGGAGAACAGAGGGAAATCGCTCCTCCCGATAAATCGCTCCTCTGTAAACAGAGCCGCCCCGTGAAGAATTACYGCCATCCTGCTGAAACCTCAGCAGTATTTGGGTAAACAGCTTGAGAAGTGCTGAGCAGAGAAGTGCCGGGGCTCGTGTTCCCAGCAGCTCTCTGCAGCTCCCTCTCTTCACTTCTGACTGTGCGTTTTCACTCCGTCGCTCCAGCAGGCAGCTGGGTGACATCTAAACATCTTGAGTGGGCTAAGCTGCTCTGATCCCTGGATTTSTCTTCCTGCTTCCTTGTCTCGAAGGAAGCCTGTGAATTTTTGGTGGCCGATCACTCGGTGTCACTTTGTTTTATGGCTGCCTCTAGACAGGACAAGCCTTTCCAGACACTGAAGAGTGAGTACCACTGAATTTATGGCTGGATGCCACTGCTCTGCTCGTGAAGATGGGAACAGGAGCATTCACTCCATGAAATATTYGCTATTTTTCCTAATTCAACAAAATGTCAACTGGTTTTCAACTTCTTGTGCCATGCACGTGGCCTCTGAGGCGCTGTCCTGCAATCRGTGCTCTGATGTAGGAGAGTACAGGGTCCCTCATGGTAAAGGATTTGTCTTTGGGGCCATGGTGTGACCAGCAGGTTTTCCAAAGTGGCAGGGGGGTGATGGGGAATGTTTTCAGCCTGGTCCTGGGGGTGGTTCCACATGTGCCACCCCAGCAGGTACGCAGAGCTCTCTTGGGGGTTTCTGTGACTGGCAGCCACACCTTTGACAGAGGCATTCTGGATGTCCAACACTCCAGATTTAACACCCTCCTCTACCTCACAACCTCCCAGGAGCTGGGGATCCTGATAGGAAGAATTTTTRTTGTACTTTCCCAAGGAGTCGCCCTAAGAAATGCAATCAGTGGGATCGACAGCCAATTTCAGCTTCTTCTGCTGTGTTCCTCCAAGGCTTTGAGAAGAATGGTTGGATTTATGGAATCCTGCTCAGGTTGTGTCTAACCCATTCGTTTCCTCCTCTTTTTGTACAGATTAGATGGATCAGATCTCTGGAGAATGAAGTGTTTTTACCTCCAGAACAATAGGGTTCAGCAGCAAGGCTGGTTGAGAAGTCMCTCTCTGCAGACACCAGCCTGGAAAGCCACTTTTAGGGCCCAGGTTAATCCAGCATTTGTAACCATTCCCTCCTGATCCTGCTGAGCCTACTGACAACAGTGCTCACTGATTTTCTGGTCCTTTGCTGTAAGAACCAGGGTGTTTTCTGTAAATTTGGCTGTGCCATGCATACAGCCCGTATTTCATCCTCTGGGCACTAATCAATAGTTTTGCTGGTATGGAAAATCTCTTGGTTTGTGTCCAATACGATGGAATTTTTTCAAGGAACGTTTGTATGAATTTTTTTCATACAATTTTTCCATTTTTTTGGTAGCATTTGTGTGAAGCAGAAATAACAGCTGCCTCCTGAAGCAAGGCCAGCATCAGCCTCTTTTCTGAGTTCTSGAATTATTATAGTTTAACTCAATACAATTTCTGGAATCTTTTTGAGATAAGCACAGCCCTGCTGCATTTCCCAGCTGCCCATGGCAGCTACAGACATTTGCACTGAACCTGGGCCCYGAAGTTTTGTGTACCAGAAGCTGCAGATAACACCAGAGCTGAGCTGCTGCTGATTAGAGATAATTATAGACTGGCCAGTTAATTTCTAGAGCAATTTTTAAGCTTTTACAGGAGGAGGAATGGAATAATTTCTTGTCTTAGCAAATGATAGCTRTTTGTATGCAACTGCGTTAAGGACAGCTTTGCATCCAAATTAGTGACTGGAACAGAGCCCGAACTCCGAGGCAATCAGTGGGGATGGCTGAGGGGACAAGTGACAAACCTCTCCTCTTCACATTTTCCCCAGCAGTTTAAATACAGAGAATGCAGGTTGCCTTCCTCTCCCAACCAGCACAGGCACAGAAGTTGCTGTGCCCTGACTCAGCAGAGGAGGGAATTGCCTTTTGCAACCGCCCCACGCCAAGCACTGAGCCTGGACATCAAAACTGATCTTTTACAAGCTCTCTGTAAGTGAAACCTGTTGACCAACAGCGTGCAGTGTCTTGTCACCACCGGGGTGACTCAGCACGGGGGCAGCTCCGTGTGGAAAAAAGGAAGTGATGGAGGCAGCAGTGACAGGACTGTCAGATGACCACTGGTGCTGGTCACACGACAGGGGTGGGTCAGCGTGTGCAGAAACATTTATGACAAAAGGATGCTCCTGGTGTGCTAATTTTAGTGCCCTAATCTATTCTGGAATGGGATAAGGAGTCCTTGTCAATGCAGAATCGTCGTGGAAGAAGCTGAAGGGTTCACGCAGGAAAAATGTTAAATTATCTAATACTGTTTTAAAAGATGATAAAGTTCCAAAAGAGGCTGTGCATGAAATAATAACCAGGTTATACTTTATCTGCTCATGCCGAAGTTATGGCAGAATGGTTTGTTCCTTCCTTTTGGTGCTGCTTTGGGAAAAGGGGGCAAACACTTCCTTGTGGGAAGGAGCAGAGGTGAGCAGGGCATCCGTTGTCAGAAGACCTGCAAGCCTCAGTTTAGCAAGCTTTGACTTCTGCTTCAGTCCTGAATTCAAATTCTTGGTGAATCCTGAACTCTGTGGCCAAAAAAACTCTGGGGACACTCTTGGAATAATCCTCAGGCTGCAGAAAACGAAGGGATAATTCTTGGCAGGATGCTCTTGTACTTCATGAGAGCCTTTCCAACCCTCCTGCTTTATTAAACAGAGAAATTGCTCTTATTAAACAGAGAAATTGCTCTTATTAAACAGAGAAATTCTCCTTCCTTCAAACCTCAGCCCTCCACATCTCCGTGGAACAACTCCTTTATTCCCGCGGTGCTGAGGCTGGCCCATAAATCACACTTGTACAACAAATAGGATTAATTATAGACCCAGAAATAGTCTTGCCCACATTCCCACCCCTCCACAGCCCACAAAGCCCTGTGGCAATTGAAATATGTGGATTATGGGTTGCTTCCCCAGGGTCACTGGAAAGCTAAGGACAGATGCTTGGAATCCTCTTGCTGTCAGGAATGCTGCTGCTCTCTCAGACATTAGTACCAAATAAATAAAGAATCTAAGGCCAAGTTGGTTTTTACTCTATTTTGAAACCTCATGTTGATGCAACAGGGCCTTGCAATAGGGCTGTTTGAAAAAAGACAGTGAAAGTTTCACCTCAGGACCAGACAAAATCTCATGAATTTCATTAACAGCAGGGATTTGGTGCAACTCCAAACTGGGAAGAGCTGCTTGTGGAACACTGCCCTTGGTGGCCTTTCCATGTCTTCAGAGTGATGGGAATCACAGAGTCCCAGACTGGTTTGGGTTGGAAGGGACCTTAAAGCCCATCCAGTGCCACCCCTGCCATGGCAGGGACACCTCCCACTGTCCCAGGTTGCTCCAAGCCCCRTCCAGCCTGGCCTTGGGCACTGCCAGGGATCCAGGGGCAGCCACAGCTGCTCTGGGCACCCTGTGCCAGGGCCTCCCCACCCTCACAGGGAACAATTCCCTCCCAATATCCCATCCATCCCTGCYSTCTGGCAGTGGGAAGCCRTTCCCTGTGTCCTGTCCCTCCAGGCCTTGTCCCCAGTCCCTCTCCAGCTCTCCTGGAGCCCCTTTAGGCCCTGGAAGAGGCTCTGAGCTCTCCCTGGATCCCTCTCTTTTCCAGGTGAACATTCCCAGCTCTCCCAGCCTGGGAATGAAGCCCAATGACCAAATGTTCCATGTTGAGAGGTCACAGAACATTCCCATGGGGAAGGACACGAGGGACTGGGTTTGCAAATGCAACTGGAAATAATGGAACACAATTAAGACAAAAACACTTGGTTAAAAAATCAACGAGTACTGAAAGACCATAAATCCGAGAATATTTTTTCCATGAAGTTCTCTTTCTCGGGATCTTAAAAGCAAATGTACCCTGGTTTTTAGGGTAAACCTTAAAGTCACTTAATCTTCCTGAGGTGCCTCTTTCTCTCAAAAGAGTTTCTCACAACTAGAGAAGGCCCTAAAGAGGAGTAAGGGCTTTGTCCTGCACTCCTGCAGTAAATTGCAAGGAATTCCTGACATTTCTCTCCCCTTTCTTTCTCCAGTCATCTCTCTTCCCTCAGAGTATTCCCTCCTTCCTGGCAGCCATGTGAAGAGCAAACCAGTGTTTCTGAGCCAGGAAGGGTAAAGGGACCAAAGGCTGGAATTGTGGCTGGCACTGCTGCAGGGAAGAAGGGGACAAATTCTAAAAAGCTTGAGGAACACTGAGTTGTTCCTTTATGGCAAGGAGCTCTTCTAGGATTTATCATTCTGTTTATGTTCGGCAATTCGGATCGAAGAAATACACAGTGGCAGATTTTTGATCCTTGAAAGAAGCTTAAAAACATTTCATAAAGGCAGAGCAGGAGATGATGCAGGTCGGGTTTGCTTTCAGAGTCCTCTGTGATTTTTTCAATTTTAGCAGAAGGGAGGAATTCACTTCAGGATCATCAGAAAATTTATTTTGAGGACACATTGCTATAATGATCAGCACAGACCTAAAGAGAGCCAGCAATTTCGCTGTAGAAAACTATTCTGTATGGGCTAAAAATCCTTTTTATCCCTTTCACCTCTTTTATGGTTGTAAACATTGCAGCACAAGTTCCATAAAATGAAGGTTCTGGGCATTTGTCTGAAAAAACCTCTCCTAGAATTAATGATATTAACACTGTTCCTGTGTTTTAAAACATTCACTGGCTGTGTCTGCTTTGATTTTCCAGAGCAGCTGATGCAGCGACGCTTCCCTCCTTCCCTGAGGACTGGATTTACTGCCAKCCTGAGCTGCCTGCCACTGGAAATTCTGCAAACAGGTAGGAAATCACAACCACACCGAGTTCCACCGCCTGATAATGCCACCAGGACACTGCCCACCAGAGCCAGGCTGGCACTGTCCCCGTCTGTCCCGTGGCACTGCTCAGATCAGCACCAGCTATCTCTGAGGGGAGCTCGTGCTCTGGCACCTCCTTTTTGTTTTGGCTGTGCGAGGATAAGATCCAGCAGACTCCTGCTTTTCTTATGGGATAAGCTGGTATCCACTGCCTGCTTCCTTCCCTGGTAATTAGAATCTAATTGTGATTAACTGCTGCCTCAGAGAATGTAAAGCACAGCCCACCCCTGAACTCCGCTGCTCAAATACAGCAGCCTGGATTTGGACATCCTGTGGTGCAAATAGATGTTGTTATTGTATTGTAAGTAGTGAAGTCCATATATTTAAGTTATTTCTGTRCACTGGAATTATTTAACATTGCAGCAACGTGGCAGAGACTAAACAGTGGAGTTTGCCTTGAGGTTCTGATATGTGGAAGAACCAGTGGGGAGATTAAACTACAGCAGCCAAAATTACAGCGAGGAGCTCTTTAGAATTTCCTGATTCTAAATCTCTTATCTGAAAACTGAGAGGCAGAACTAACCTGAGTGCCTGCCTGCCTTTCAGTGCTGTGTGTGGTCATTCTGCACCCCTCTGAACAGATCACAAGTGTGAAGGAGCAGCAGGGCTGGCACCAGAGGGAGGTCAGACCACAATTCCAAAATCCATCTCGGTTTGTGGGACATAGCCGGAAGGGRAGCTGCTGTCCTGCTGCATCCAGAGCTGGCATCAAGGGTAGGGATTCTTCCCTCTGAAATTTAGTGTAACCTGGCTATTACTTGGTGAAAATGAGCTCAAACCCAGGCACTTCAGGTCTATTTCTCAAATTTCACACCTATTTTTCCCACAGCCATGGTTCCCATTCCAGCAAAGACAGAAGGCTCTGCAGAAATACAACAGTGGACATTCGTTTTTCACATCTTCCTTTGTGGCAGGAGGAAACCTCACACTGCAGATTAGACCTACCTGGGGTCTCGTACAGTTCAGCAATTCCTAACTTTTTTTTTTTGCACATTTGGATACTTCAATTTGCCATCCATAAAGACAGGGATTTCCATGGGAAGACTTTGATTAACAGTGCATTAGAGAGCCTTTTCAAATTCCTGCTGCTTACCTATGAGAGCAGAATATTCCTCATGAAGCAGGGAGGTTTATGGAGATTTTAAACGTGCATTATAGATACTTATTAGGATGAAGCAGTAAATTTGCATTTAGATAGATGCTGCTATTGCTGTGAATACATAATCATTTTGAAATTAGTTTCTGTCAATGAGCTGCTTTTAAAGGATTCTTAAAAAGAATTATAAGAAACAATAGGTCTTAAATAACAGGATTATTCTCTGTTCATATCAAAATTAGTGGTATGTGAGAGACTTCATTCCTTTTTGCAAATAGAGGACTGAGTAACTGAGGTGTTCCTTGTCCAGTGCCCATCAGAATGGGCAACACAACCCAGAATTCAAATTTTTAATCTGCCTAGACCCTGGTGCCTCTAAACAGCCTGCTGGAAAGGTGTCAGAAATGTGGCATTTTTGTGAAAGTCTGTGAGGAAAGTGTATAGACCTTGCACAAGAGTCAGTCACTGGTTTATTTATTCCAAGTATTGGAATGCAACCACGAGTCATTTTTTAATCAGACAGTGTTCTCTGGGGGGCTCGGACACCCATTGCAGGAATTGATGCAATCGTGCTCCACTCTTGCAACGAGCTGTGGTCAGAGTTTGCAAGACTTTCCCTAAATTCACATTTCTGCCATCAGGCTGGCACCAGGTAGCCCTGCTGGTAATGGAGGTGGGATCCAGCACTCTCACAGCCCAAGATTTCTGCCTGGATCCGAGGGTATTTACTTTGTACGGTTTCTGCAGTGACTGACAAGGACTGACACATCACTTTGATGGGTGCTGGAGGACAATAATCACACATTTATGTGTATGACAAGTTACACTGACTGCAGACACTGCAGAAACTTTTTGGTTGCCGAAGCCTGGCAAGTTTAGCTTGGGCTCCGGAGCACAAGATCAGAGTCTTCCATGTTCTTTGCATGTGCCCAAAATTAAAAGGTTCTAGAGGTCAGATTAGGCCCTCAAATCCACCCGTGCTGTGCCCCACGTCAGCAAACCCCCAGTGACCCACCTGCCWCAATGGCTTTGTGCAGGTGTGATTGGCTGAAACTCAGCAAACAATTCTGTTTGTAGTTCCAGGAGATGAGCTGTCACCAGCAGTTCGCTCTCCTGGCGTTGTGTTAACTCTACAGTATGAGCAAAAATGAAAACAAATCCGTTTTTTTAGCTGCTCAGCTGARATGAGCTGAGGACAGAACTCTCCTGAAGCAGCAGCACTGGGAGCTGTCTCATTTTCAGAGGGAGCTGCACTTCACCTAAACCAAACAGCTCGTGGGTGGATCTCGGGGAGGCTGAGCATGAGCCCACTCCGTGTTCCAGCACTGCTGAGAGCCAGGTGACAGGGGRGAGGATGTTCTGTCCCTTAATGGTGTGACAAACACTCCAGGCTGACCACCACAGCACTGCTGTCACCAYTGGAGTGTTGATTCAACAACAGGAGGGAAAAGCAGTGGCTCAGCACAAGCTGGAGTTTGGCAAACAGCACTGGTGGGCACAAATCCCCCTCCCTAGGAAAGGAAAACCATTAAATTCATTTAAATTCATTTAAAAGCTGGATCTCTTTGATCTCTCCATTTAAAATAAGGCAGGAGCCTGCTCAGAAAAACTGCACCAACAGCCCAGCAAGCATCTAAAAAATCTGTCTTTTGCCACCTGGTTCCCAGGTTGTCATTTGGTGGCGTAAAACTTTTGGTGAGAGACTTGTGAGCCATTTCCTGTGTCACGCATCCACTGATACTTCGGTTCTGAAAGGGCAGAGTGGGGGCTGTGCCCACCACCCCCCAGACTTCCACGGGGAATAAATAACCCCAYGTGCCAGGCAGTTCTGCTGTCAGAGGTTTGCAGGCAAGAAAACGAAATTCCTGCTCACTGTGAGTCTCGTGCTACGAAATTCAGCCCTGGTGAAACCCTGGAGCTGTAGAACTGGAAGATGCTTTCAGAGAGATAAGAACAGAGCTGGGTGTCAGGAGCTGCAGAGCCTTGGCAGATGGGACTGCAAAGCTGCTCCTGACAGAACTGAGCTGAGCCACGGGGAGATGAATGAGCTGACACCCAGAGTTCAAGTGTGGGGAAGTTTGTTTGGCCTGCAAAAATGTCTTCATTTCCAGCCTGCTGTCTATACCCTTCTTGGGACTAAAAATAAACCTCCAGACACAGTAAAGAAAGTCATCTGCTGGCACTTGGGCCTGATTTAAGAATTAAAAAAAGAAGGAAACATTAGTTGCATTTCTGGAAAAAGCACTTAATCAGCAAACCAGAGTTCCTTTAAAACCTCGCTATGGTTAATTCTCCTTCCTTTTACCAAGCAGTCTTCCCCTTCAAGCCTCAATAATTATTTTTTTTTCCCAGCAAAAGACAGAAATAGTTTTAGAGCAACTTTTACTAATGTTTACTGTGGCATATCGTGCTTATAAAATCTTTTTAATCTGTAACCATTTAACTTTCCTTGGCAAGATAAATCCATGGTGATACAGATATTTTGTAAATACCACTCCAACTCAGCACCTGAGTCAGAGCAGATTATTAAAGAAAGTGGCATTTCAAACAGACTGGGGCTTGCAGGGCAGCAGGCTACAGTAAGAAATAATTTTAGAATGAAGCAGAGTTGAGAGTTCAGGATGTTCTGCATGGCACAGATGGCAACTCTGTGCCCTGGACTTGTGTGAGGGCATTTCTGAGGTCAGCAGCCCTCCCTGGGGGAAGTGAGTCAGCAGAAGCGTAAGTGATTTCAACACCTTTGGTATAAATTCCATACATTAGTAATAGGAACTTTACAAAACTCCTGCTAATTCGGGACCTGTGAGACTTTCCACTGAGTAATTTTAAAAAATCACACGCACTGCCACAATATTTGCATTGCAGCAGTGCTGAGGACTTGAGCAGGAGCAAGATTTTACCTTGCTGTGTTTAAAAACAGCCCCTGCCCCAGAAACGGTTAAGGCAAGACAGCAGTGTTGTAAGGTAAGTGAATGGAGAACATTAAGAATGAGGATAATCATGTTATTGAGACAGAAATATATTGCTATTTATACCACAATTCAAAAGTTCTAGAAAAACATTTCTAGCAAAGGCAGATGTATCTAAAATGTTTATGTTGATACAGAAAACCAGTTGGAAAACACACACCTTGAGGCTAAATGAAAGATAAAAAAGCAGTTTTCAGGGGAAAAAAATATTAAAAACCCCAATAAACTCACACAATTATATCTAGAACAAATTGAGCACATGGAAGCTGTTCCAGACCTTAAACCCTTTCAAAACCATCTCTGTGAGCCTCCTCAGAGGTGTATTCACCAGCGTGCTCTCTGGTTACAGGTGTTTTCCCTTATCCAAGACCCAAATCCGTAATCCAGAAGCCTRCAGGCATTTCAGGGAATCGTGATTCTCCCGTGGGACTCTGGGGCTGGATTGAACACATCCATCTATAGATGGAGTTTTCCATCAGTGGCAGGTCGGAGGTGTCAATTCAAATTTCTTTCCTTTTCCTCTAATGTTCCAGGGCACAACGGGCTGGAAATCCCTTACAGGAAATATGATAAATGTAGAAAGCCAAAGCATTTTAGATCAGTAAATGATGTGTGTCATTTCTGCCTGCTGCTGTGGGGGAAAGGATATGAGGAGTGGGGTGTTTATGTGGAGTTTTGCTAATTTAATTTTACATTTTGGCCCACACATCTGAATGCCAACATCCAGTTGTCACTTGACTGTTAATGAACCCCTTCCCTGGTGAGACAAAATCCAATCCTGTCATAAATTGCTCAGTGGGGTTCACAGGGATTGTGCACCTTCAAACACAGCCACCCAAATTGCTTGGCCACACTCCCCTGCTCTGGGTTTAGATAAGAAGCAAAAGAACTGGAGCTTGTTGGGAACTTTATCACGTGTGAAAACGCAGAAACATTCAGGAAAGGCTGCTAAAACATCTGTGGGGTTTATCTGGCGCAACTCYGATCAGGAGCAATCCTGAGGGGAAAGCTCAGTGAAGACCCAGCACCTCAATTTGAGTTAAACACACCTTGAGGTGAAGGTGAGCTCCAGGTGTGTGATAACARCACAGCACATCGTGGGAAAAATAAAGTGCTTCTCTTTTTACTTCATACTTCCAACAGTTGTGTAGCCAAGGTRTGAAAAGCTGCATTTTAATGAAAGCCAAGCCCTCTGTAGTACGGCAGCTTCTGCATTCACATTTCCAAGTGAGGTGCCACACAAAATGCYGTTCTCCAGGTGAGCAGAGGGGATTTTCACCCTGCAGTGCATCCTCTGAGGGAGGTTTGGAGCACTGCTGACTGGTTGCACTGCTCAGAAAAGTCCTGAGCAACCAGTTCTGTCCTGTGCAAACCTCTCTGATGTGCTCATGTTGTTAATGTAATCTTATTAATATGTTCACAGTAACACAGCCACTTCTCTCAGTGACCACAATCATATCAAGGTTTAAGTTTTTAATTCTTAACATAATAAATTCTGGATCATCCCCTTCTWTTTTGCCCCCTGATTTCCAAATCATGTCCTGCTTACAGATCCTTCAGTGCTAAATAATGTTTAAATTCCATTTTATAGACTTGATTTCTTCCTAYRAAGACTACTTTAGCTGGTGTAGCAYRTCCATAYGAGCAGGATTTTAAATGGCCATGCCTGACCTAYTCCAGCCATAGCTGGTCACCCTTGTCTGAGCTCTGAAAGGTATTTCCTAGATAAACTACCCAGGTAAACGGGCTAAACTRCCTCAGATTCAGCAGCACTGCTCTTTCACTCCATGGAAGTGGGACCAGTCATTTTTTAAGGAGAGGGAATGATCCCAGGTTTGTGCTGAATCTCACTGTCCTGGCAACAATCAGGAGGCAGATGTGAAAACAAAGCCCTGGCTCTCTGAGCCTGATGTTCACCTCTGAAATTTTGGTGTCCATGCAAGAGATTTGCTGTGTGGCTCAGGGAAGATGCAGAACCACCAGGTGGAGATCACATATCATCCCCAACTACTCCAGGGGTGTGAGATGCCCTCAAAAYCCTCATAAAGCCCCATCACACTGCCCATTCTTTCCAGCCTGCCTGTCCTTTACAGAGCTTGACAGATGGGAACAAGATTTTCTTGCTGTTTGCACTTCCTTTTATGAGTTATTTACTTTTTTTTTTTATCTGGAGCCTGGGTTTGAGACACTCCTGTGCCCACAGTTCTGCTCCYGGGGAATCCGGTCAGCGGCTGTTTGTAGCTTAGTCATTGTTTAAACAAAGCCACAGCACACCAGAGCTATGAGAAGAGAACCAGCCTGGTTTATACAGTTTATAGGTCTATCCTACAGAAATAAAACTACCTTTTTTTAATATGAATAAGGCCCAAAATTGCCATAGWTACTGCATTTGCCACAACAAAACAGGCAAGGCCAAAATAAGCTCAAAACTTTCTGTAAGAAGCTTAACAATCTTTGAAAGCTCTTTGTCATTCTTTTTTTTCAGAGTCTGTTCCCAGGATCATGTAATTCAAAATCAGCCCTTCAGTYCCAGGCTTGTGACAATCCTTGTCAGAATCCCAGAATATTCTGAGCTGGCAAGGGCCCACAAGGATCATCAGGTGTGGATCCTGCAGCAGACAGATGACAAACCTCCAACCCAACATTCCCGTGGCTGAGACACCAAAAGCAGCAGAGCCCAGCAGGTAATGAGGAGATGGAAAAAAGGAATTTAACCTGCACTGGGGTTCAGAAGGTGCAGAGAGGGGTGAGGAGCAGAACACAGGAAGGGCAGGGACAAATGAGCCAAGGAACTGCACAAAGAAGGCCAAATGAGACACCAAACCACCAGGAGCTGCTCCCTCACTTTATGACAGTAATTGTTTGCCTTTGTGTGCTCATAAAGGCATTTCAAATAAACAGAACATTTCCTACTATAGGCCATGGCACTGTTTGCTTCCTGGTAAAAGTTTCAAGAATGCCATAGGAATATTAAGATGCTGACACGTGAAACTCAACAAAAGAGCCACGAGCCTTTTCCTGTTATTAAACAAACGGAAAGTAAATATTCGAGATTGGGATATATTCCATAAGAGGATGTTCTGGGTCTGGTCGTTTGGGGATTTTTTTTGTATTTAAAAACGTATATACACTTGGCAACAAGTTGGTTTATTTGTTTCATTTCGGTTCTTAGAATGTGATGATTTAGGGAATTTTCTTGATTTGTTTGTTATTTTGTCCTTCTGTCAGCTGTGACACATGAACCTAGACAGCATTCGGGACAAGCTCTGAGACACGTTTCAGGTAAAATCTGAATCGTGTAGGATTGTTTCTGTGCAGAAATCTTAAAGCACATTCCTGGATCAGGCACAGTCCAAATTAGATGGAGTGACACCAGATTTTCATTTTGTTAGATAATAAAATAACCTATTCTGCTTCCTTAGCATTGTAAATGAGGTAAAAGTTTTGGAGTCAAACTCGGTTTTAGACGTTACACTCACAGCTATGGGAATTATAAATCACTGGAGCCTCGTTTGCATGTGGTCCTGGAAGCTGCCTTAAAATGGTCTGGCACAGAGCATTCCTGAAAATCTATTCTATCCTTACATTTAACAAACTGAAAATGCCTGGGAAACCAGAAGAAAAACAGAGAAAGAAAAAAAAAACCTACTGGGTTATTCCTAGAATGGAATTCAGTAATCTTCAATAAGGCCTTCATTTCAGCTCCTTGGAATTCCCTCCTATGTGAATGAAATCACTGCTCTCTGACCTCTTATTAATGAATGGGGTTGCAAATCACAAAAACAAGCAGTGAAAAACAYCTTCAATAAATGAGCACCGAGGCCCAAAGGCTGCTACCTGCAGTTTGTTTAAAACTGGGAGCACGAAAAACTCCATGTGCTCACTTAGTGCACAAAACTCTGTCTTCCAGCACCCATTAGATACCCAGGAAAAGTAGGTAAATATTGGACATCAATATTTGGACAGAAATGTAATGAGCAAAGCAGTTGTTTAACAATTAGGCAGGTGTTTCTAAAAATCTGAGCCACTGCTTTAGGGCTCTGTGTTCATCTGAATGCAAAAAAGGGCCGTGCAGAGGAAAAGTGGAAGCCAAACAAAAAAGAAAACTTTAAAAAACCACTAAAAATCTGGAAATCTTTTTCTATTTGTTCCAACAAGTCAATACAAAGCACGTAATAATTTGAAAAACATTGGGAAAAGCGAGAGAGGCAATAATCAATATCTGAAAAGTCTGCCAGCCCTTATAGGACCGGTTTGAGTGTCTAAGATGTGCAATTTAAAGGTGGGTTTTGAGTGTTTTGTGCCTTTTTAGACGCAGGCCCAGGTGCACACTTGACTAATATGAAAATCTATCTCACATTTACATCTTGCAGTGGAGCAGAACAATTGCTCTGCATTTTGCACGGGGCTGTGAGGGGAGCCCTAAGTGAAAATTGCTGTAACATGGACACCTAGTGGAGACACCYAACTCCTGCTGTGCTCTTTCCGACTGGAATRCACACCAAAAATTGAACTTTTACTGATCATCTCACTGGAGCCTGGAGTTTTGTGCCCAGCCCAGTGCTGAGCCACACRAGGTGAAGGTGATGCAGTCAGGATTCGGCCAAACAGAAGCTGTGCCTCATTGAACAGCTCACCCAGGGGACTGATGGAGCAGAAAAACTAATGACCCACGCAGAAACAAAATGGTTCTTCAGCAAAAGGTAAATAAATCTGGGACTGGAGCTCGAGGCCTGGGTGAAAATCAGGGGGTTTAAGTGCCCTTAATTCCCCCTGGAATGGMAAGCTCAGAGCTTTTGCATTTGTTTCCAGGGGGAGAAGGAAAGCCATGGCTTTGGGGAGGCTTGATCAGAGAAAATTAATGTTCACATTTTCAAATGCATCTAGACTACAAACTGAGGACAAGGAGTGACTGTGATGCCCTCAGAGAGACCTGACAGGATGGGATGGGATGGGATGGGATGGGATGGGATGGGATGGGATGGATCCTACAAGAATTCCACATGCAAGTGTGTTTAATCTCCAAGAACACACAATTACTGTCCATGTCTGAGGTAAATATACGCAGGACATACTCATCTCTAATGTCCTCTTTTCTCATGCTGTTCCCTTCACTGCCATCCACCTCGGGATTGCTGCTATTATGGGATTYCTCACTGGGYTGATGCTTGGCCAATATTTGACTTCTCTTTTTTTGTCTCCTGTGAAAACCATCTGAAACTGAGCAGAAACTAACCTTGATTTATTTCTTTAATAAACAAAATTAAGATGCTGCATGTTAATAAAAATGAAAAGTATTCCCTAGTTGTTTTTTTTTTAAAGTTTCCAAAAACAGTCCCATATCTCTGTCAAAGTTAATGTAACCAGAATTTCCATGGGAATTTCTGTCAGTCTGGGGAAGCTGAAACTGGCTAATGTAAATAACTACAGCCCATCCTCCCACTGCTGTCCACATCACCTTGTGAGAAAGAAAAGGGCTTTATTCAGAAAGGAGAGTGTCATACGGGGGTYTTGTGGATTTCAACTAATATGGGATGACAAAATTTTACATTCTGTCAAAGCCAGACAGAAATTATTACAATGACAAATCATGACTTGAATTTCATGGGATTCTAAGCAAAACCCTTTTCTTTTTTTGGCATGGATTCCAAAATTGCCTAAAGACACTGTAAGAACAGATCATTCTTTTAYGATTTTATGAGTAGCTTTCTACATGGGCAAATAGTTTTACAGGCTGACATTTCTGTTTCTTTTAATAAGTCTAAGCAAGTAAAATATGTATTTAAGGAGTACCTGGCCTGTATGTTTTGGCTGAGGCAGGACTGAGAATTAACTCCCAACTGCCTCTGAAATCCCTAAACACTCAGAAAACCACCTTGGACAACAAAACTCCTCTGTACCTTCCTCCACATGGCAACTCAATTTTACAGGGGTAGAAACTTCATAGCGCAGTAACTAGTTAATATTAGCCATTAAATATTAGTTCATACAATATTAAATGAGCTCCTATTTTATAAATGGAATATTTCTTCCAAATGATTCCAGATGGGCTTCGYAATGTAACAGTGCTTGTGGAAGGACACAAACCACAGGCGGGCTGAGAGCACAGGATTGCAAATGTTATGCAGATTTTAAAGGAAATCACCACGTGTGTGGTCACAGGAGGAGTTTAATGAGCCTGGCAGGGAGATCATGTCTTGCCACTGGAACTGGTTTTCAGCTCTACTCCTCCACAAGGGCCTGAGAAATCCTGTGATGACACAGAGCAGGAGCATCTTCCCCCTGGAAAGATATTGGGAGTTCAGAGGGGTTCCTATGGATGCACTGGACCTGACATGGATGCTGTAACATATCCATATTTCTATCCATGTAGCTTGGGATTTCTGGGGTTGGCAGCGCAGACAATGGGACATTGAGAGTCAGGCAGGACAGCCRAACACCAGGCAGCAAAGGCAGCTGTGCCAGGGTTTAAGGCAACACAGTTCCAGACCTGATGGGTTACAGCCACTGTGATTCAGGGAAGGGTCATATCAGCCTTGTCAGAAAGCCGACGTTGGCCTGGACCTTAATTTAATAATGCAATAAATCAGCTGAGTATCAATAAATAGTAAGCAATTGAATACTCTGTGCTAGAGCAATGAATCAGCCAGAGAAAACACGGAATGCTCTGTTCCCATCCTGCCATTCCTGAGACTGGAGCACAGAGGTGGAAAGCTGAGGGATGACTCGGCAGGAGCTGCAGGCATTCAGCCTCTGTAGGGCAGCAGGGAGCTCTCTTTCTCTGCCGCACTGCAGACAGAGCAGCAACGCTCTGGGCMGGAAAAATAAATCCTGCAAACTCCCAGGAAAGGGCTGTCCGGTGCTTTTAGTGCAGCCCTGTGTCTGAGGGAAGGATTAGCTTTATTTGTGCTGTTCCTGAAAGATGTTTGTTTAACCTGCTCTGAAAACCCCCAGTGATGGACACGGTGCAATCCTCAGCGTTGTCCTCACTCACAGGTACAATATCATTTTGCAMTACATTTTGCTCCTCCTATATTCCAGTGGTCCTGCAGGACAATGCAGGTCTGTTTTGTGCATTTTACCAYTTCTAGACTGAGCTATTTCAGCCTTGTCCCTCTCGCCTTGGCTCCTGACAGCAGTCTGATATTCCTGACTCTTTGGGATCCACTGTGACCTCGAGGGCTGCAGTTCAGAGCCTCTCATTTGGGTGCTGCCTGCTCATCTGCTGGCTCATCATAAAAAGGGAGCTTGCAGACACTTGTGAGAGTGTCCGTACAATTATTGATAAAAGAAATTGACAGATAAAAGAAACGTGGCGTGAGTCATCCAAAGCRTGTCCTTCAGACAGCAAGTTCTGGCTGCAGCACCGTCTGGGCTTATCACGAGGAACAGGAGCAGATATTTGGTTGAAGAAATAGGAGTGTGACTGAGTTAATTGAGGGACTGGCTGTGGGCTCCCTCCCAAGGCTGCACACTGATAATGAAATGTGAATGACCTGTAGCTCCTTGTGTTTTGTCTGCTTCTCCCTGCGGTGAACGTCTCATAGTAAATGTGTCTGCACAGGCAGAAAATACAGATACAGCTAGCAGAGATAAACCCCACTTTCATTCAAATTAGACTTGATTTGACAAATTTAGAAGGAATTTTGAATCAGAGTGACGTCTTTGATGCCGGCTCATTTTCATTTTGTTACCTGGAATATTTTAATTTGGGTATTTTAATGGCAGAGCTCTATGAATGAACCTGAAGTTACCAGAGCATCTCTGTACTTTGGTGGCAGGAATACATCAGGGCCCCCTGTGGTTTGGCTTCAACACTTTTTTATGTGAGTCAACATCAAAAAAAATTAACAGTCCTGAGCTGATGTATAAAGTAAAACTCTGTAGGCAATAACTGCAAGAACACAAGCTTAGTATCCTCATGTTTTGTGCAATAATTCCTGTCTGGCCTTGTAACTACTATCGCCTGCCCTTTGGCTCACCATAAAAAAYAGGAATGAGAGATAAAATACCTCCTAAGAAGGATGTATTATTACAACTTTTCATCAGGGCTGATGTCTTTTGGGAATCAGACTTCTCTGCTGAGAGTCTGCGTCCCTGGAGCCAAATTGTCTTGATCTTCTTTGTGTGACAGTGGCACCTCACAGGGTAACCTCAAAACAGGAGCAGGTGTGTCGTGGGTGAAAGTGTCACTGCGGGTTTGATGAGCAAGGCTCAAGCTGGTAGAAGAAGGGATGTCGGGTCCTAAATAGTGAAAATGCTTTGTATTTTATTCAGGTGCTTTTATTTTGTATTTACACAAGCACGTCCTCCCGAGCTGGCTCTGGGCTGCAGGATCAGCATCACCGGGTGGGACAGCGGTGCCTTGTCCCGGGCGGCCACTGAGCCGCGGGGTTTGTTCCGGAGCCAGATGAGTGGAACATTGTCCCTGCCTCCCCAACACCGCTGAGAAATCATCTCCCCGCGTGTCTCCGGCCCCTCCTCGTGGAGCTCATCGCTCACTCCAAGAGCTTCTCTCACTTGGTCACGCTAAAGCCGCCAGCGCCGGGTGATTTATTCCCGGGGGGACATCACCGCAGCCCGGCGGGGACACCACCGCAGCAGAGCCGGGAGCACATTCCCTGTCCTTCCCTGCCGGGAGCATCCCTCGCTCGGGGCCGCCAGCCGGGGCCGGCCCATGTCCCGCACCGCGGGACCGGGAAACCGCGTCCCCACCTCTGCCAGGGCGGGACACCCGAGCGAGCCGCTGCCGGCGGGACCGGGCCCGCACGGCGGGGATGGAGCGGGACCGGAGATGGAGGGCGACCGGAGATGGAGGGGGACCGAACCCTCACGTGGAGATGGCGCGGGACGGGGGACGGAGCACGGTGGGGCCTCCGGGCGGGGCTGAGGCGGGGCTGAGGCGGGCTCCGAGCGGGGCTGAGGCGGGGCTGAGGCGGGGCCCCCGGGAGGGGCTGAGGCGGAGCTGAGGCGGGGCTCGAGGCGGGGCTCGAGGCGGGGCTCGAGGTGGGGCTGAGGCGGGGCTCGAGGCGGGGCCGCCGGGAGGGGCTGAGGCGGGGCTCGAGGCGGGGCTGAGGCGGGGCTGAGGCGGGGCTGAGGCGGGGCTGAGGCGGGCTCGGAGCGG